>CM038676.1:450754480-451054690 GCA_021605205.1 Aegilops longissima | reverse complement strand
CATGTTACTAGACCATGACGAACCTACGAACTATGAAAGCGATGGTGAGCCCAGATTCCAAAAATGGCTTGAGGCCATGAAATCTGAGATGGGATCCATGTATGAGAACAAAGTGTGGACTTTGGTTGACTTGCCCGATGATCGGCAAGCCATTGAGAATAAATGGATCTTCAAGAAGAAGACTGACGTTGACGGTAATGTTACCGTCTATAAAGCTCGATTTGTTGCAAAAGGTTTTCGACAAGTTCAAGGGATTGACTACGATGAGACTTTCTCACCCGTAGCGATGCTTAAGTCTGTCCGAATCATGTTAGCAATTGCCGCATTTTATGATTATGAAATTTGGCAAATGGATGTCAAAACTGCATTCTGAATGGATTTACGGAAGAAGAGTTGTATATGATGCAACCGAAGGTTTTGTCGATCCAAAGGAGCTAACAAAGTGTGCAAGCTCCAGCGATCCATTTATGGACTGGTGCAAGCCTCTCGAGTTGGAATAAATGCTTTGATAGTGTGATCAAAGCATTTGGTTTTATCTGACTTTTGGAGAAGCTGTATTTACAAGAAAGTGAGTGGGAGCTCAGAGCATTTCGATGTTATATGTGGATGACATATTATTGATTGGAAATGATATAGAATGTCTGGATAGCATAAAGGGATACTTGAATAAGAGTTTTTCAATGAAAGACCTCGGTAAAGCTGCTTATATATTGGGCATCAAGATCTATAGAGATAGATCAGGACTCTTAATTGGACTTTCACAAAGCACATACCTTGACAAAGTTTTGAAGAAGTTCAAAATGGATCAAGCAAAGAAAGGGTTCTTGCACATGTTACAAGGTGTGAAGTTGAGTAAGACTCAATGCCCGACTACTGCAGAAGATAGAGAGAAGATGAAAGATGTTCCCTATGCTTCAGCCATAGGATCTATCATGTATGCAATGCTGTGTACCAGACCTGATGTGTGCCTTGCTATAAGTCTAGCAGGGAGGTACCAAAGTAATCCAAGAGTGGATCACTGGACAGTGATAAAGAACATCCTGAAATACCTGAAAAGGACTAAGGATATGTTTCTCGTTTATGGAGGTGACAAAGAGCTAGTCGTAAATGGTTACGTCGATGCAAGCTTTGACACTGATCCGGACGATTCTAAATCGCAAACCGGATACGTGTTTACATTGAACGATGGAGCTGTCAGTTGGTGCAGTTCTAAACAAAGCGTCGTGGCGGGATCTACGTGTGAAGCGGAGTACAAAGCTGCTTCGGAAGCAGCAAATGAAGGAGTCTGGATGAAGGAGTTCATATCCGATCTAGGTGTCATACCTAGTGCATCGGGTCCAATGAAAATCTTTGGTGACAATACTGGTGCAATTGCCTTGGTGTAGGAATCCAGATTTCACAAGAGAACCAAGCACATCAAGAGACGCTTCAATTCCATCTGGGATCTAGTCCAGGTGGGAGACATAGAAATTTGGAAGATACATACGAATCTGAATGTTGCAGACCCGTTGACTAAGCCTCTTCCACGAGCAAAACATGATCAACACCAAATCTCCATGGGTGTTAGAATCATTACTATGTAATCTAGATTATTGACTCTAGCGCAAGTGGGAGACTGAAGGAAATATGGCCTAGAGGCAATAGTAAATTTATTATTTATTTCCTTATATCATGATAAATGTTTATTATTCATGCTAGAATTGTATTAACCGGAAAAGTAATACTTGTGTGAATACATAGACAAACAGAGTGTCACTAGTATGCCTCTACTTGACTAGCTCGTTGATCAAAGATGGTTATGTTTCCTAGCCATAGACATGGGTTGTCATTTGATTAACGGGATCACATCATTAGGAGAATGATGTGATTGACTTGACCATTCCGTTAGCTTAGCACTCGATCGTTTAGTATGTTGCTATTGCTTTCTTCATGACTTATACATGTTCCTATGACTATCAGATTATGCAACTCCCATTTACCGAACGAACACTTTGTGTGCTACCAAACGTCACAACGTAACTGGGTGATTATAAAGGTGCTCTACAGGTGTCTCCGAAGGTACTTGTTGGGTTGGCATATTTCGAGATTAGGATTTGTCACTCCGATTGTCGGAGAGGTATCTCTGGGCCCACTCGGTAATGCACATCACTTAAGCCTCGCAAGCATTGCAACTAATGAGTTAGTTGCGGGATGATGTATTACGGAACAAGTAAAGAGACTTGTCGGTAACGAGATTGAACTAGGTATTGAGATACCTACGATCGAATCTCGGGCAAGTAACATACCGATGACAAAGGGAACAACGTATGTTGTTATGCGGTCTGACCGATAAAGATCTTCGTAGAATATGTGGGAGCCAATATGAGCATCCAGGTTCCGCTATTGGTTATTCACCGGAGACGTGTCTCGGTCATGTCTACATAGTTCTCGAACCCGTAGGGTCCTCACGCTTAAAGTTTCGATGACAATATATTATGAGTTTATGAGTTTTGATGTACCGAAGGTTGTTCGGAGTCCCGGATGTGATCATGGACATGACGAGGAGTCTCGAAATGGTCGAGACATGAAGATTGATATAGTGGAAGCCTATATTTGGATATCGGAACTGTTCCGGGTGAAATTGGGATTTTACCGGAGTACCGGGGGTTACCGGAACCCCCGGGGGTTTAATGGGCCATAGTGGGCCTTGAGAAGAGGGGAGGCGGCTAGGGCAGGGCCACGCGCCCCTCCCCCTCTAGTCCGAATAGGACAAGGAGAGGGGGGCGGTGCCCCCCCTTTCCTTCCTCTCTCCCTCCTCTTTCCCCCCTTCTCCTAATCCAACAAGGAAGGGAGGGAGTCCTACTCCCGGTGGAAGTAGGACTCCTCCTGGCGCGCCTCCTCCTGGCCGGCCGCACCTCCCCCCCTTGCTCATTTATATACGGGGGCAAGGGGGCACTCCAAAGACACAACAATTGATTTGATCTTTTAGCCGTGTGCGGTGCGCCCCTCCACCATAGTCCACCTCGATAATACTGTAGCGGTGCTTAGGGGAAGCCCTGCGTCGGTAGAACATCATCATCGTCACCACGCCGTCGTGCTGATGAAACTCTCCCTCAACACTCGGCTGGATCGGAGTTCGAGGGATGTCATCGGGCTGAACGTATGCTGAACTCGCACTACTAGAAAAACCACTACTAATGGCGCACCTAATTTGGCCATTAATGGCGCATCACTGGTGCGCCATTAATTCTACGCCATTAGTAATTTTACTAATGGCGCACCACCGCCATGTGCGCCATTAGTATATCTTGAGTCGCCATTAGTATGCCTCCCGAGGCATGTATACCAGTGCTTTGGCATACTAATGGCGCACCACCTGCGGATCGCCATTAGTAACATGGCATACTAATGGCGCACTACCCGATGATCGCCATTAGTATGCCTTTGTCATACTAATGGCGCCTTTCATGTGATCGCCATTAGTATGAATATTAGGTTTTTTTATTTTTTATTTTCTGTTTTTTGCACAGGTTACAAAATGTATAATTTGACAAAATATAGACAGCACACATCAACAATAGATTCATCAAATACAATAGAAGATTAGTCTTTGAATACAATTCATCATATTAGTCTCCGAATACAATTCATCATATTAGTCTCCGAATTGAAAAGACCGAACAAAGATAGAACATTATATTACAAGTCTCGAGACCGCGAGTAGCGAGTTTGTCTTCGCATTACAAGTCGATATCGATCATCTAAACTACCATCACATAGAAGAGAGCTGCGGTCATCACGATGAGCATCATCACGATGAAACTTCGTCTTCATCCGGTTCCTCAACGCTCCCTCCCTCTCCCGCTAGATAGCGGGCGTATCTAGATTCGGCCTCGGCCCTAGTGGTGTACCCTTTGTAACTGTTACCGCTGAATCGGTGAACCTGTCTCCGACACTCCTCCCAGTCATCGTAGACTCCGGGAACCTTACCCTTGTACACGACATACGTCGGCATCGCTATGCACTAGCCAAGCGAAGCGTTAGTACCAATTCACAGACAATACATAAGCAATATATAAGTATGCAACGAGCGATCGGAAGAAAAGCAAGACATTAATAGCATCGATTACATCTAAGTTGAGCGACTCTCGAAACCAAAGAGACATACTACAAGTTCATTAAAGTTTAATTACAACATGAGCCAATCGATGTTTGAAACTGAACAACTCGACTCAAGGGACGGGCGTGGATGAAGCCGCCGTCTATCGTGGGAGTCATGAAAGAGCAGGCGTTGTCATCCTGCATTTGTAGCATTGTGTCGATGTCACTGTTGGACGGTTGATTTCGAGGTAGAACTGCCCGAGTGCGAAGGACATCTTGATGGATGATTTCCGCAAACTCCATTTGGATCGAAAGAATTCTTGTCGGAGGTCCGCGTCTGGATTGCCGACACGCTCGCGGCCCAATCTTGGAGTTTACTCGGTAGCGAAGTTGATGATGGTCCCGTCGATCGCCCGCATGTGATGGATGGCGTAGTAGGCACCCTTCGACCGCCCGGTGACTGCTTGGCGCAGCGAGCGTCGTGTTGTGGGAGAACACGTGCTTGCCGTGCTTACGAATAGGCCTGGTGAAGGTGCCTCCAGATTTGGCGTGGCAGGGAGAACATCATCAAGAACCTTCTTGACATTTGTGTAGTCTCGTTCGTTGACGGTCGGGTCGAAATCGTGGCCATGGAATATTTGGGGCTTAGGAGGATGGCGTGCAGCGTGTGTCACTGCAGAAAACACGGAATGTTAAAAGAAAAAGCGATCGAAATGTAAGAATTCATATGTTACGGGCGGTTGAGGGAGGACTTACTCGGGAAAGTAAGGCACGAGGAAGTTATCCTTATCTTGGTTTGCGAATGGCGCCTTGAGGTAAGAACTTCGCGACTTGCGGTCCCAGCGCTGCCCAAGATCTTGTACGCATGTAGAAGGGTCAACTATCACGATGTCCGGGGTCTTGTCGCGAATGATCCGCATCTCCATACTCAGCGAAAATAGCGAGCGAAGGTGTAGTGCAGCGGATGAAGGTTCAACATAGCGTGGATGTCATCAAAATGCAGGGGCGATCGTGCGCCCGATGGAGTTATCCACAAAGCCCTTGCCCTCTGGCACCTTGGCGCGAAAACCGGGTATGCCACATCCTTCTCCACGAGGCGCGCTTCTCCAAAGAAAGAACACTGTCATGCAGACTCCGCATAGCACGGTTGCAGCATTGAGCATATTTGTCGGTAGCATCGCCCTACCGCCACATGCACCCTCCTCGAGATATCCTGCGGTGAAGGTGGCCCGTCCCGAGCACGGATCGTACTCGGTGCGGCTGGCTCGCACCCTTCTTAGTCTTTCTTTTGCGTGCCTTCTTCTTCTCCTGTAATGGGACGAGTTTTGCTCACAGACCGCCTTCTTGAGTGTGTTGGGGCTGATAATATTTCGCACCTCGCCTATCGAGGCTCGGTGAAGTCGGCAGGTGGGCGTCTCACGAGAGCTGAGCAGCCCGGGCGGCGCTGTTGCAACTTGGCTTCTCCAGCGTGCGAGCTAGATCGCACCGTCTTTTGTTGGGTTTGGTTCTTGAGAAGGAGGCCCCATGAAGTCGCCATCGTACCCATGCTCGGCAAAGTCTTGATCGGCGTTGCCAAATGTATCATAGTCGTCGTCGTCGTCGTTACGATCCTGTGCCATATGCATGTTTGGATCGATGGCATAGGGATGTCCGGCACCGTTCTGGCGGTCTTGCCATGGGGCGACTTGGCGCCGCACACACCGGCGGTGTTGTCTTTGGGGTGGTGTCCCCGCCCCCAAGCGAATCTGGCTCTTGACCAAAGCGAGGGCCAGCTCAGGCGGCGGAGGGTCATCACGTCATCATCGTCGGCCCGACGGGTCGATTCGGAGGTAACAAGTCGTCGCAGCCTGGCAGCACCGAACCAGTTGAACCCTAAACAAGTTGGGTGGCATCTGGGTACCGTGGAACAAGGGTTGCCGGTTGAGCGATTTTGCCCTTGGCGACATCGACCAACTCGTTGTTCACGAAGTGGAGGAGAGTGCAGGCGTCGGCGGCGCCCTGCGAAAACATGTAGGGCGTCGGGGATGCCCGATCAAAGGCAAGGAGATGAAGTCCTCGGCGAGAGAGGCAGTGAGTTACCGTGATGATGGCGTCGAGCTCGGCTAATGTAGAGCACCGCCAGCAGCGGCGTGCGATTGACGGAGGGCGCTTGCTGCGAGGTGCGGCGGCGTACACCGGGTGCATTAAGCTCCGTGCGGCGTCGGAGACACCAATGCCGCCTCGCCGGAGGCACCAATAACCCGCCATCGCATTATCTGAGTTGCTGGCCGTGAAGCTAGGAATCGAGGCGGCCCTGTTGGCCGCCCGCAATCCACGCCTCAACCCGAGATCAAGGTAGGCACAAGGGCGGTGATCGTCGCTCCAGTCGTTGTTCCACTTGCTCTTGGACAATCTCGGAATCCGCGCCACCTGTGCCTTGAGTTCTTGAACCTCTCGCGCTGGCTTTCCGAGCTGGTCTTTTCTCCTTCCGCACACCAGGTATAGTATGACCCCATTTTGTCGACAAGCCTTTGCGGCCACCACGACCAGTGACGTCGACTTCTGAGCTTATCCTTGTTCTTCATTACATTCAACCCCTATTTAGAGTGGTGTCCCAAGGGTTGCTCTGAGTCGACCCAGCTCTCTGCTTTCGATCGCTGCGGAAGGAATGTGAACCATTTAGAAATTCGGTTTCATTAATTAGAATGCAACCATATGGAGCTAATTACGCGGGGTGTATTCCTTACGAGAACAAGCTCAAGCTGCCTGGTCTTGGATCCGTGGTAAGCTCCTTTGTTTTGGGTCCTTCTTGTACGGGCCCCGACAAAGTTCCTGATCTGCTTGTCACCGTATGTATCGAAGAGGCGGTAGGCCTTGCTCGGCACAGTCCGCCTCCTCCTTGTCCCATATAGGCTCCGCCACTCTGTAACCGCCGGGACCGAGTGTGTGTTCCCCTATGTTCAGCTCCGCATTTGTTTCCCCACTCACTTGATTGGGAGCTTGCGGTGCTCGAGCAATTGATCTTGAAGTCGTTGTAGTCATCTTGGTGATCGAAGGATTTTCTCCTTGATCTTGATAACTCTCACCTTTCTCGATCATTCTCTTCACATTGCTTTTCCAAGTAGACATGGCCTTGCTCATCTTCGTGAGGGCAGCATTGTTCACTTTATTCCCTTTGAGGCTTGTGTTTTCAAATTCAGCGGGGAACTTGTATCGTTCGTGCAGCCGTGAAGAGGAGGTTGCGCAAATTCCCTCGGTCAAGATGCCTCGGGTTCTCGGTGTTGATCGAGGCGGTGCTCCGGACAATGCACCCGAGCTGAAGCGAGTACCCTTGACTATTCGTTCGGGCGCCGTTGGATTCCGTTGGAGTCCACTTGATAACTTCCTCCTTGAGGTGCGAACACGATCGGCGCCAGTCCTTCCGTTGCCTCTTCGGTTGGCTGCCATCGTGCGTGCGCCGCCATCATCGATGGTGGCATCCTCGGCGGCACCATCGGTGGTGGCATCGGTGTAGTCATCCTCGGCAGCACCATCCGTGGTCTCGGGATCGGTGGGGAAGCGGCGACCTCATACAAGTGAGGTTGTTCCTCCATCTCTGGGACAGCTCCCAGAATGCCTTGCCGCCCGAACCCCGGCCTCATCGTTGTGGGCCATGTTTCTCTCTAAATAGAAACAAAGTTTGGTCAAAAGTTGGTTATTGTCAAGGAACAAGATCATGGTCTCATCATTTAGGGTTTGTCGACACGAGGCATCCTAAAATCTAAGCTTTTATCATTGAGGGTTTTTCGGCCAAGGCACCCTAAAAGCCTAACCTTTCATCATTTGGTTTTATCGACACGAGGCACCCTAAAAGCCATGCATTAGTCACAAATGCGCGGGGCACTTGATCCTACTTAATTAACTACTAAGATACCCGGCCCATGCATTAGTCACAAGTACCCCATATGTCCTATTTTTAGCAAAGTCATGCTAAAATTCACGGAAAATTTCAGCATGACCTTTGCTGAAAATAGGACATATAAATACCAATTGCGGGAGCGGAAGTTAATCGACATTCCGGCAAACTCAAGGGCCTCTCGGGTACTGCAAAATCATTATCCCAGGTGGACATGGATGCAATGTCACATGTCACATGGATCCCACACCCACAGGAGCTGGTGAAGCTTCATGGCAGAATATCATATACAAGCACAATTTTGTTCACATTTATATAGCAACAAATATTTATACACTCATATAGCAGCACTAAGTATATTGCAATTAGAAGAAGACTTGCTTTTACATCCCACCCAACTTAACAATCTAGTAGAGTTGTTAGTAAGATCCTAGCTCTCTCTTTTCTTAGAAATAATAAATCGCCAAGCAGGAATGAAAAGATTATTTGATTGAAGAAACCACCATGGCAGCAAATAACTGAACCTTCACTCTGTTTTAACTGAAAATATATTTGAAAAAAAAACTTTTACGTGTGAAAATCTTCTCTACAAATATGAGAAAATAGATATAACTTGGGTAGCCATGTATCTCTGCCATTGATCATCAAAACTAAATCAATATAAGAAAATATGGTGAAAACTAAATCGGACAAGATATTTGAAAACATGAATTAGTCTGCCATTATCCTAAAAATGGCAGTCGAAGATATGCATGGACGCTCATTTTCAAAGATTGTAGCCGATGCTTTCTTGTCTACTTAATGACAACATTAACACTTCAGGGCTCAAGAATTAAATTATCAGTTTCTTTAGGCATTAGCAACGACCAAACCAGCAATTAGCATACATTCTACAGCACAAAATCTTCATCTATTTAGGCGAAAGATCTAATGTGATTACTAGCTTCCTAGGCATGGTAAGAACTCTGTCATATCATACACGATAATCAATTTCCATAGCCGTCCTTGGTTCATGTAAGTCTGAATCTAGTCGAACTACCCCTCTGCAAGCTTCAGCATAGTCTCCAAGGTTTATCTCGGTTCTCATATCACAAGTGTGACAAAAGTGGATACAAATTGCACAACAATCATAAAATAAAATTCAGCTACAATCCCCACATCTGAAACACTTCTTGCTCTTACCACAGAACTTTGAATGTTCACGGAGATAAACATTGATGGGTACTGAAAAATGTACATATTTTAATCCCTACAAAGGCAAGGAAACTATAATTGCAAAATGAATTGCTGGACTGGGAATTAATACTCATCAATGGGCATTACTGTAATTTTGTTTTAACTGAACATATGGTATTGTTAATCTTGCCAATCATCAGCTGTTGACATTTGGAGTTTTTATGCAAAAGTGTTCTTCTTTTCTTTTGGACTGAAATGAGCGTGTCATCAATCACAAGTATCTTTCATGAGTTTTAGCGGAGGAATATTGACTCATCGATCTCAACAGAATGATATATATCATGGTATGGAATAGTAGAGTGGATAGTTAGCCCTGTTGAAACCATTGAACATGACCACAACACAGAATTGATCACTAAACACAACAATTTGCTACTTATGTCGGGATGGAGAATGGGCCATAGATGGCATCGGTGTTGTGGAAAGACTTGCAGTCTGCTTTCGAGCGAAAATTGGGCTGAGCTTTCAAGCTTTGCAAAATTGATATACATGTAGTTTCATGATAGACACAGCAGCAGAAATAAATAAATGTAATTTTGTGATGAGATACTTAAATATGCAAGCACTTGAATAGCAGAAATGATAAGACTAATTCATGTCATCTCCATTGATTTAGTTTTGATGATCAATGGCGGATCACGAGATGATGTTCGATATAACTAAATCAATATAAGTAATCTACAAATATTTGAAAACAAGATATGGTGAAGCATGAAGAATCAATATGAGAAGGAGGAGGAGGAGGGGGAGGAGGAGGAGGAGGAGGAGGAGGAGGAGGAGGGGAGCTCACGGGGTGGTGGTGCTCGGCGGCAGTGGTGTGGGCAGGGCGGGGTCGAGGTGGGGCAGCGTCGGGCGGGTCGAGGCAGCGTCGCGGCGTGAGGCAGCGTCGAGGTGGAGTCGAGCGGCGTCAGGCGGCGGGGTCGCGTCAGGCGGCGTCGGGCGGCGTCCGGCGCGGCGGGTCGCGTCGAGGCAGCGTCGAGCGGCGGGGTCACGTCGTCGGCGTCGAAGCGTCCGGGCGTCGGGTCGCGTCGAGGCGGCGGGCAGCGTCGAGGTGGCGGACGATGGCGTCGAGGGAGGCGGGCGAGGAGAGGGAAGGCGAGAGAGGCGAGGGAGAGAGGCGAGGCGAGGCGAGGTCAGGCAGCGCGGCGGGTGGATCGAGAGGAAGGGGGATCGGGCGAGGGGAGAGGGAAGGGGGATCGGGCGAAGGGGAGAGGGCAGGGGATCGGGCACAATACTAATGGCGCACCTCACCGTGGTGCGCCATTAGCATATCCATACTAATGGCGCACCTCACCGTGGTGCGCCATTAGTATTTTTTTATTCAACTCGAGCCAAAAGGTTATGTACTACGGAACTTATCCACGTCAAGCCCACTCTACTAGCTCTCTTGGTCGTGACCAGTTCTCACACTAGGAGGTCTGGGTTCGACTCCCGGGCTCCACAAATTTTTTAGCATTTAAAAGCTGTTTGATACTTATTTATGTTTAAATATGTTCAAACTTGTTTAAATAATAACAGTAATATTTTTTATAAGGCAGTAGCATTTAAAAAGCTGTTTGATACTTATTTTTTATAAGGCGGTGCAGAGTGCGAAATTCGGCGGCGGCGGTTGAGTAGGGAATCGAGGTGCGGGGGTGTGGGCGGCCGGTGGACTGGGGTGCTCGGCGAGGGGACGGATCTGGCGAGGTGGGATAGCGATCGAGATGGAGGGATCGAGGTGGGCTCCACAAATTTTTTTAGCATTTAAAAACTGTTTGATACTTATTTGTGTTTAAATATGTTCAAACTTGTTTAAATAATAACAGTAATATTTTTTATAAGACAGTAGCATTTAAAAAGCTGTTTGATACTAATTTTTTTATAAGGCGGTCTTGAGTGCGGGGTGTGGGGTTGAGTAGGGCAGTGGACTGGGGGTGCTCGGCGGCGAGGGACGGATCTGGCGAGGGACGGATCTGGCGAGGTGGGATAGCGATCGAGATGGAGGGATCGAGATCAGTGTCCATGAAATTTAAAAATATTCATGATAGTTCAAAAGTACCCATGAAATACAATCGAGAAATGAAGGCTCGATTTAAATACAATCGATCTTAGCTAGCTATCTGTTCACAATCTTCTTGCCCTTCTTTTTACAAATGGAGTTCTTACGTGGAGCGGACGTCCTTTAGGTAGGGTGGTCCTGCTTCTTCTTGTGGTGTATGCTGCTACTTCATCATCGTCGTCATGTTCGATCCTCGGTCGCCGTACTTGTCGAAGTCTTGCTCATTGGCTACTCCATCCATTCCGATGATCTTCCTTTTGCCTCTCCTCCGACAACACGGTGGGCTTTGGCGGGTCGGTAATGAAAAGCATTGGTCCACTTGGGAAGCCAGTACCCATGGCTCATTTTTAGCGGTGGCGTTTGCGCCTGCGGTCTTGGATTTGGCTTTGGGTATAACCATGGTGGTGAAATACGGTCTTCTTTTATAGCGTTCTTGGCCCATCGACCACGGAACATCGGGACCTTCTCTCGGCGTAGCTCAGCTCCCAGATCTCCTCGATCCTTCCGTAGTATCTGTCCTTGTCGTTACGGTGTAGGATTCCCGTTACCCGGAGTTCGATAACCATCGCTCTTCATGTCCTTGGCCTCGGTGTAGAATGTGTAGCCGTTGATATAAATGCGCCTCATAGGTCATCGAGGTTGTGCTCGGCGCCTGTGACAAAGCGAATATGAGTTGTTCTTCAGCGGAAGAATCCTCATGTAAAGTGCAACGAAGCTTATGCTTGAACCAACGCGTGAAACATGAGTTGTGCTCTTTGAGTGTATCTCCGTCCGTCCTCTGTTGGCCTCGGTCATTGTCGTCTTTTTAATAAAGGTTTTGTGCTCTACCACCCAAGGATCGACCACGTCTATGTGTTGTAGCGCGACTAGGTTTGCTCTTTCAAAGTCGGCGAGTCGACCCTCGAAGTCGACATGCATTTGCGGCGACCCTCACGGTGACCCCATCCAGCGAGCCTGCCGAGGTGCTGTTGATGGGCAGACCAGCGGGGTTCTCGATGCCTAGATAATTAGTGCGATAGGAGATGCACTCTTGATTGAAAGCCCTGGCTATGCTTCCTTACGGGCGTGACATGTTGCGACGTATCCTTTGATGACACCATTCATCCTTTGAGCGGCATCATGTTGTGCAGGAGCGTCGGCCCGAGTTGGATGATATCCTCCACTATATGGACCAGCAGATGCACCATAACGTCGAAGAATGCGGGCGGAAGTACATCTCAAGCTCGCATAGTATCACCACGATCTCTTCTGTAGCCTTCGAGTTGCCTCCGCCAATCGACTTCCGAGATGGCGTCGAAGAAGTTGCATAGGCCAAATAGCGTTTCACGGACGTGCGCGTCCATGATCCCATGGATTACAAGCTGGAAGTATCTGCGTCATCGACCGCGTGTGGTCGTGAGACTTCATCCCGCTGAACTTCGCTTAGCTGGGTCTAGGTATCGCTTATCTTCCCAGCGTAACCGTAAGGAAGTTTTACTCCTAGGAGGCGGGTGAAAAACTGCTCGATCTCCTCGACTTAGAGTGAAGCACGCGGGAGGTAGTCATTTCGGTCTTCTTGGCCTTTTGCCTTTGCGGCGACTTTACGTGTCTGCTTCGCCTCATCATCATCATCATCATCATCATCATCATCATCATCATCATCATCATATATAGCGTGAAGCTCTGCGATGCCCATTGATTTCAAGTCTGCCCTTGCTTTCGGCCCATCTTTGGTCCTCTCGGCATGTTGAGCAGGGTACCAAGCAGACTCTACTTTACGTTCTTCGTGATATGCATGACATCAAGGCTGTGAGGCACGGTGGATCTTCGATCGGCAAGTCGAAAACAGACCTCGTTTTCCATACCTTCAGCAGCGGCTCTGGCGCCTTCGCTTCTTTCCGGCTCTGGCGCCTTTTGCTTCTTTCGGCGGTGGGCAGTCTTTCCAATTTTCAACAGCTTGTCTATTTCCTCGCCGCTCCTCGTACAGGCGTTTTGGGTTCGGTTTCACCATCGAACAGATCCTTGCGTTTCCTCCACGGGTCATCGTCGCGAAGCCACCTTGATGTCCCATGAACACGGTTTTCGAAGACCGGGATCTCTATCTAGCTGGCGTCGTTGTGTCATCCATGCACCTTACGCATCCGAAAATCCGTGGACTACCTGCCCGAGATATCCGTAACCGAGATAGTCGTGCACCGTCGTGAGCGGTCTGCGGCTCTCATAGGAAATATTCTTTCTGCGGCGTCCCACGTATTGGCTGGCGTTTTCCACAGCGTGTCAAGCTCCTCTTTCAGCAGCCCGGATCTGATTGATGTCGTTCCTGGTTGTTTGGCCCTTCAATTAGCATACTCATGTGAATGTACTTCCTCTTCATGCACAACCGGGGAAGGTTGTACATCCACACAAACACAGGCCAGGTGCTATGTGTGCTTCTCACGGCTGCCAAGCGGATTGACTCCATCGGTGCTCGCGCCCGGCACGATGTTCCTTGGATCGTTCCCAAATTCGAGTCTTGAAGTTCAGCGCTTGCCAGCTGGCTCGCATCCTTAGGGTGACTCAGCATCTTGTCTTTTTATCTATCTCCGGATCATTTCGTCATCTTCCGCTTCTTCTCCTCCCTATCCGCGTGCCAGCGCAGGAGCTTTGCTACCTTAGGGTCCATGAAATAGCGCTGCGGAGAGAGTGATCGGAAAGTACCACACCACTTTTAGGAGCTTTCTTCCTCTTCTTGTATCGAGTGGCGCCGCACACGGACATATGGTAGACTCCGCGTGCTCGTCCCGATAAATGATGCAATTGTTCATGCACACATGGTATTTCACGTCGCGGTAAATCGAGAGGACACACGATTTTCTTCGCCTCCTCAAACTGGTGGGGCACTTGTTCCCCTTGGGAAGGCGTTCGTGCGAATGACATGTTCTCGTCGAAGCATCGTCGGTCATTTTGTGTTTTACCTTCATCTCGAGCCATGGCGTTACTTTCGGCGGGTATCCTCGGGCCTGCATCCTTCATACAATGGAGTAACGCGTCTAACTCAAGTTGATCCATCTTGGCTTTCTCTCGGCGGCAGCTCTTGCGTTATCCGTGCGCGAAGCAGCTCTTGAATATGAGGTCCTGCACCCAGCCCATCGATGGTCCAGCGTCGTCGCTCCGCCCGGCATCATCATCTTCATGATCATGCCCGTCGCCTGCTCCGGCATCTTCCTCATCATCATGTCCTGCATCTTCTACATGATGATGTATGCAACATCACGATCGTGATCATCTCACAGGGATTCTTCGTCTTCTCGCCCGCCCGAGCGCGGTGGTTGTCTTGCTGCCCTTCCTCATTTCTTGCCGGCCCGCATGGGCGACTTCGTAGTCATCTTCATCACCTTGCCACCGATAGCCATCCATGAAACCACGCAACAGCAGGTGGTCCCGCACCTGCCCGGAATCCGGGTCCGCAATAAGGCTCTTCAGCTTGCATCTTCGACACGGACATCTTATCTCCGTCTCGTTCTTTTGAAGCATCTCGGCCTTCGCGGACCTCAAAAACCTATTCACGATGCCTTCGGTCATCGTGCGGACCATCAGTCGCTGCGAGGTAGAGCAAAAGCGATATTTTAGAACCAAACAAAAATTTGGCATGACTTTCCCTAAAAATAGGACCAAAAGAATGCTTAATGCCAAAATTCTCGCTTGAAAGCGGAAATGAATCAACATTCCGGCAAAATATTGGCAACTATCGCATTTCAAATACGGTACACCTCAAACACAAACACATATGCAACACCACAAACATATGCAACACCACGAACATACATAGATCTAGCTAGGCCGTAAAAAGTGCATGTGCACATTGTTGTAGGGAGAACAACCTAAATATAGCTTCCCCCCTTACTTACCTATTAAAACAAGGTAATTTAACCACTTAATTTGAATGAATCTATGGTGGAAATGAGGTGAAAAGAGGAGGCACCGAGACAAGGAGGAGGTGGAGAGAATGAAGTGGGGAGAAAGTGAGTGTGTGGGTAGGAGAGGCTGTCCCAAATATCTTGTTGCTGCCCACTTACTAATGGCGCACCTCTTGCATGGTGCGCCATTAGTAATTACAACTACTAATGGCGCACTTAAGCAGGATCGCCATTAGTATGTTTGGATAAGCGCACTAGTTCAAAAAAATTTCTATACTAATGGCGCATCCACTGCACAGTGCGCCATTAGTAATTACAACTACTAATGGCGCACTTGGGCAGGATCGCCATTAGTATGTTTGAATAAGCGCACTAGTTCAAAAAAAATCTATACTAATGGCGCACCGACTGCACAGTGCGCCATTAGTAATTACAACTACTAATGGCGCGCACTTGGGCAGGATCGCCATTAGTATGTTTGAACAAGCGCACTAGTTAAATTTTTTTTTTGATACTAATGGCGCACCCATTGCAAGGTGCGCCATTAGTAGTTTAAACTCTAATGGCGCATCAAATGGTGGTGCGCCATTAGTATATACTAATGGCGCACCATCTTTCTGGTGCGCCATTAGTGTCAATCCCATCTATAGCCCTTTTTCTAGTAGTGTCGGAGGTGCCATGCGTTCGGTACTTGATCGGTCGGATCGTGAAGACGTACGACTACATCAACCGCGTTGTGCTAACGCTTCTGCTTTCGGTCTACGAGGGTACGTGGACAACACTCTCCCCTCTCGTTCACCATGATCTTGCATGTGCGTAGGAATTTTTATAAATTACTACGTTCCCCAATAGGAAGAGGGGTTGCGCAGAGCTGCCATTGAGGAGAGAAAAGTACGCGCCTCTGAAAACAAATCGCTGTCATTGTTGCTCGCCGAAGAGAACAAGATCATGTCAATGAACCGCAATGACATGGACGACGTCACCAAAACATGGCATGATATGGCAAGGAGAGAGATCTTGAAGATAAGAATGGTCGCCTCGGCCGGTCCGTCTGCCAGTTCCAATGATGTTTTCTCTGCTCCATACGGTGGCAATGTGGATGATTTCGGTGCGGGAGTTGGAACAAGCGACGGAGGTGGCTACGGTGGCGCGGATGAACTTCAAGATGGACTCCATGGCGCCGAGTGAAGATCGACACCCAAGATGATGCCGGACATGGGTGCATACCTTTGCATGCCCTCTTTTGTGTAATGAACTTCGCTTTTGTTCGCGCGTAAACTGTTTATGTCATTTGAATTTGAACTTGTTTGTGAAGCCCTATGACAAATTTCAGATTTGCAGTTTTTCTGTTTGCGGGTCGTTGCGCTGTTGCCCGAGAAAAACCCGCATAGCCGACCCGTAAAAAAGCATATTCCATGAATATACTTTTTTACGGGTCCGTTGGGGGGGTCTGCATCTGTGCTAGCCCTCGCCGGCCCGCAAAAGCGGTTTTGCGCGGACTGCAAACGCGTTTTGCGGGCCGGCGTTTTGCGGGGTCTGCTAGAGTTGCTCTAAGAAACTAAAGTGGAACAGCTAGCTATTCTTGTTTCAATTCTTTGTAGCATAGGGCTGAAATCTTCTATCTTGAGCTTTTTGATAGTGAGTGGAAGACCCGGGTAGGGGAAAGGAAAAGATCCTTGTTTGCACTGAAGAATGTTGATGATGGACTGCATTCTCTGATGTGCCACATTGATATTGATCACAATTGACTTGTAATTAATTTTGAGTCCAGTTTGTGCAGCAAAGTGTGAGAGTATGCTTTTAATTTGCAATAGTTGCCTATTATCAGTAGGGAGGACCACAATAGTATCATCTGCACTTTGGAGAGTTTCTCCACTTTGGAGAAACTGAACATGAAAATATCATACATCTTCTTACGAAGTCATCTCAAGCTGCCAAATGCTGTTAGGCTTGGATCTATTGCTTTTATCATCATTCCCCACACTTGGTTTACTTTAGCTAACACAGTGTGAATGGAAGTACTAAGGCCAACAATGTCATCGATGTAAACAGGTATCATTACACAACATATACCTTAAACATAAACTGGGATCAGGTGGCCTAAAGTCCTGAATGTTTGCAAAAATAGAAGGAACAAGGTTGCAGGGAATCAGGGGACAACAAACCGGGGCATGATCCTTTATCCACGCTGGAAATGGTCTATCGGCGTTTTCGTGTGAATATGGCTCCCCATGTAAGAAATCTAGCACCACAACCAAGTATCCAGACAAAGCGACTCTATCAGCTACCTTCCTTCATGAGGTAAGAAATTTCATCAGAATCCGCCATGGGTCAAACATGTTAATTGGTTGGTAAATTGTCGTAGCCCATCATAATAATAAGAGGATAAAAAAAGGCGTAAAAACTAGTAGTATGTTTAAATTTCGGAAATGTTAACGCCCACACGTGTGGGCGTTCACCACTCCGTCCACACGCACGCATCGCCGCTGGCTTCGGTACGCACGAATCTTGGAGCAAAAGGGCTGGTTTTCGGCGCCACGTGGGGCGAGTGTCGTGTGCGGTGTGCGAGTGGGTTCGCCAAGACGGTGGTTGCCACACCGCGGTCAGCGGTTGCCACTGAGAGCGTCGGTGGAACTGCCATGCCCGCCGCGCCACGTTCCGACCGCGGTTGGCGTCAAACTCGCCGCTCACCCTCCACCCTCTCCCAGCGGTTCCATTCACTCACCCCCAGCGCGCATTCTGGCACAACCCACTCGCTCTTCAAACCACTGGAGGAGAAGGCAAGGGAGAAAGCGGCAGCGGGCGGAACGGTCGGCGGTGTTGCGGCCGTGGGTGGTGCTTTCGCCGGGCGGGCGGCGTCGCCGAGCAGCGTCGGGTTGAAGGTAATGCTCGCTTCATCTCTCGCATCCCTTCCTTGATTTTGTTCCCCTTTTCCCTCCATGTTCGATTTCTAGATCCGACTCCTAGAGATTCCGGCGATTAGGCGGTGCGCCGGCGTTCCCGCCGGCGCCGTAGTCGTGTGCCTGCCGTCGCTTGGTGGGAGTGGGCAGTTTTGTCGCCGCCCTGTGGCTGCATCGTCGATGACGTTATGCCTGTTCGAGGCACGTATTAGTCTTGCATTTGGATTTGAGAGTTGTCCGCCGGGTTGTTTTGGTGAGCATTGGTTCAAAATTTGGGGTTGTAGTCATTTCACGCGAATTGTGAGGGTGATTTTGAGGTTGAAGTAGTTGCCATTGAAACTTAGATCTAGTTTAGTTTTGTGTGTTGAAACTGCAGAATGTGGCGAAATTGGCGGTATGATTGAGCGTGAACAAATGTGTAGCAACTAAACTACGAAGAAGAAATGTGGTAGTTGCCACAAACGTGTTCTCCTCTGTGGCAAAAGATTTCCGAAAATGACTGTCATAGTTGCCACACTCAAGCTTTCTCATAGGGGGTAACTAATTTTCATTGAACGACTATGACAGTTGCCACACGCATGCTTTTCCCGGGTGGCAAACTGAATTATGTTGAACTTGTATGATAAGCAACCGCAAAAATGCTTTACGAATGAGGCAACTATGGCAGTATGACTGAGCGTCAACAAATGTGTGGCAACTAAACTACGAACAAATGTGGCGGTTGCCACAAATGTGTTCTCTTTTTGCGGCAACAAATTTTATGAAACTGACGGTCGTAGGTGGCACAAATGTGTTCAAGCTCACACACAGGGGGGGGGGCAACTAATTTCTCTTGAATGAATGAGATAGTTGCCACACACGCGCTTCCACGAGGCAAGCAGGATTTTTGCTGAATTTACATGATAGTAACCACAAACATGCTTTTTCATTTGTGAGACCT
This sequence comes from Aegilops longissima, assembly GCA_021605205.1. NCBI lineage: Eukaryota > Viridiplantae > Streptophyta > Magnoliopsida > Poales > Poaceae > Aegilops > Aegilops longissima. Next base: position 451,035,747 of record CM038676.1, on the reverse strand, counting down.
GTTTTTTCTGAATTATTTGTGACATTTTCACACTTTGATAGTTGCCACAATCGGTAGCATGGGCGTAACTAATGTGCACATCGAGTGTGCGTGTTTGCCACTTGGGTTGTACAATCATGTGGCAATATAGTCTGTGAACACAATGTCTGTTTACCACAATACAGATATGACGGTGTGGCAAACTGGTTGCATAATATGGCAACCACATTTGCATTCAAATCAGGTGACATTTTCCTGTTAGGGGCAAATGCTTACCCATTGCATTTACATGTTAGCCCTTGACAATTTGGTCTGTTCCTTCATCAGCAGAATGGCTCGTGGCGATCACGAAAGTGATGACGACGATTTCATGGATCCACCTCAACGTAACGGGCAACTAGGCGGAGAAAAGAGGGCGATGAGGTAACTGTCCGCGCACCCCCCTCCTCCCGATTTATGTTATTTATGTTGGCACCTAGATCTTTCTGCGATCGTCCATTGTGAACTAAATTTTCATGACATTGCAAAGACATGGCAACAGGCTCAACAATTTTGTGTCTGCATTTTCCGCAGAAGAAGAAGCGTATTCATAATGAGCCTCTCGAGAACGCGTCGGTGTGTTGATTGACAAATTCACGGCGATCAAAGGGAGCTGCTGCTGAGATGGGTATGCAGGTTACGATGGATGTCGGTGCACGAACCTTGTCAACCCTGTATCACGAATGGCTTGGTGAGATATATGATCCGCCTCCGGAATTCGTGATTCGGGGCGGGAAGACTTCCATTGAATGAGGAATCCGTGTTCTGCACTTTGGGTGTGCCTCGTGGACATATCAAACTCCCATCTGAGGTCAATAATGAGATCGAGGAAGAGCTGTTAGCCCGTTTGTTTCTTGGTTTGGAGTCCATGCGAACACGTCCGTCTTGTGAGACTCGCTGCGAGGCCATGACGGCGCGACGGAGAAGTTTTCAAGATGAAGCTACTCATGTACCTCATATCAGCTATTTTTGCGCCTACCACTTCTCTCGGCCAAGCAACAAATGTTTCCCCATCTGGTGAATGATCCATCTGTACTCTTTGCGAGTGTTTTCTTTGCGTTTTATTCCGTTTGATTTCCGACGTGGCAAACTTTTTTGCCATGAATTTTTGTGTGGTGCAGGCGAATCTGAAAAATGTGAAGAATATGAACTGGTGTAAGTTTATTGCCGACTTTCTCCACGATGCTTTCAAAAACAAGATGTACCAGAAGGGTTGTCGGCTGCATTTAATGGTATTTATTTTTACCAGAACTCTGTGTGAACTCTTTGTTTATAACACACTATTATTCATGCATGACAATCTGGTCATAACAAGATGGCAACTGCCATAGTGACAATGTGGCAACTGCCATAACGACAACGTGGCAACTGTCATACCGATAATGTGGCAACTGCCTTTATATTAGCGTGGCAACTGCTATCACAGTAGGATGGCAACTGCCATCACAATTTGATGGCAACTAGCACATACATATTATCGTTGGATCATACATTATCCTGCTCCTTTTTTTGCAAACTACAAAGTACCCATGATGGCAACTGATATTTTCTTTTCTTTTGTAAAATTGTTTTAAATCAGCTCATGTATGTCATTGTCTTGATCTGTCCACCGTGGATTTCATTTGGGGTAGGAGGGCCGCCGCCTCGCACAAGTTCTTTGTTTGCGTGGACCATCGGTATTTGTCAAGGCTGTGCTTGCCTTGAGCAGAGCAACTGATGGCACGTATGGAAAACTACAGGTTAGTTTTTGCTTATGTCTTTTTCACACGGCATGCTTACAAATTTGACATGGCGCAAGCGTCCGTGGTTTTATAAGGCATGCCTAAATTTTCTTTTTTTGTTTTCATAGGCTGATGGCCAAGCATGCTATAGACTACTGGCGTGTTTGGGGGCCTCAAAAATTTGGAAAGTGGATGGGCGTGCACTCAGCTCCGTCTTGCCCTTACGAGGTAATCAAAATGTCTACATCCATGTTTTGTTGTGGATTATATGTTGATGTTGCAAAGTGACTTCAATCTGGGTTGTTGTTGATGCTTCTTGTTTTCGTGGACAGGCGAGGGCACCGATTGAGCATTTAATTGGGCAGTTTGCCTCCGGAATGGCTGGATTGCTCGGGAAGTTGGTTGAGGATGGGCGTCCCTTAGTGCCTCTCTCAGCGGACGCGCGGTTGCGAGCAGCGATTCACTTCATTTGTCCCGAGCGTACACATCGGCCAACGGTTGCCGTGGGCGGTATGACTACTACAGTTCCCAAATCCGGCGACACACAAGATGATGTAGATGGAGCGCTGGCCTCAAAAATGATGATGATGACGACATGGACAATGTGCACCAGGACACGTATGACGATGAACTAGCTGAAGTTCGTAGAGGCGACAACAGGGGCAAGGATGCAACAGATGCCCCCCCACTGGAGAAAGTGAAAGAACAGATGGCTGCGAGAGGCGGGGGGTGTTGCCATCAAGGAGGGAGGATCTGAGATGATGTTGGGCAGGGTTCTCATGGCAAGAAGTCTAAGACCGATCCGTAGCTGCCGGGAGGACTTTCGACTTTCAATTTTAGTTTTCAGCTGTGTCTATTTTCTTGGAACAATCTCATCCATTTTCTTTGCACTTTTTTTTTGTCAAGCGCGCAACTGGTTTGTTGTCGACATTTGCCACCTTGCCTTTTCCACTCCATCTGTTATTTTTGCAGCGAGCCGACCGCGGTGGGCGGCGATTCTGAAAAAGCGCCAACGCCAACCCGTGCTTCTGCTCGCTTGAACAAAGGTGCCCCCATTGCTGGTGACATCCCTTCCACCAGGTCGTCTCCTCGTACGAGGACGACCAACACTGGGGATCCTGTTGTGTTGCCAGACCTGAGGAAGCCAGTCAAGAAGTATGTTCATCCATGTGCTTTCATTTACGTTTTTGTTTTTTTTCCTTGAATTTTCCAATGCTATTTGTTCAGCTTTGTCACATGATCTTCTGTCACCGTCACCCACGCGGCAACCTCTCTTCCCCCAAATGATTCCTTCCTTCTTCTTTTTTAGTTTACGGCAACTCATATTTGGTCTTTACATGGCAACTGGCATCTAGGGGCAACTGGCATCTAACCCTCTACCTAATGGCAACTGCCATTTTTTTACCTATGGCTTTGTGAGCTCATCCCACACACAGGTTTCAAATTGCATTCCTGACAGATCATACATCTGTTTTTCATTCTTCAATTTGCTAACATGGCAACTACTGCTGAATGGCAACTGCTAACCATGACACATGGCAACTCAAGTTCCCATTACATGGCAACTACCAACTTTCCACTTGTTTTTCATTCACTTTAAGGTTTTCTACCATTTTGCAAAACATATTTTTGCTCATTTTTCAAACCTTTCTCATGTGATTTTTTTCTTCTTGCGGTGAAGAAGAAGACTACTGCTTGTGATTGCCAAGCATAGCATCAATGATCCGCTTGAGCGACTACATTCAAAGTTGTCAGCGGGGGCAACTCAAATGTACATGAGGCACCCGGCGACAATACTGCTGCTGCACCGATGACTGCTCCAACCAACTCTGATGCAAGTGGCCGACCATCTCCGCCGGCTGCGGATGCCCAGGCTAGAACATCAGGCATCCGTACATCGGGGAGTGATGAGTCGATATCTGCCAGGACAGCTGAAATATTGCCAACTCTTCTGGCAATGAAGGATGCCGCAGTGAGCCACGCAACCCCATCAGCAAGTGTTGAAGTGGACGCTCCCGAGACGAACATAGGCAAGGAAGATTCCCGCTCTTCCGACACTGACTCCAAGCGCGTGCGTGATGGCACACTGTGTCCTGACGAAGCGGCGAGGCGGCAGTTCATAAGGATATGCCACCTACGGTGAGAGTCACGCACAACAGCTCCAGCCCTGCGGTGCGAGATCTTGCTAAGGTTCTTGTGGCGCGTGCTGGTCTTCCACCCAGCGTCGCAGCCCCGTAAGCAACCAACAATCGTACCCAATGCACGGCTGTATCTAGGAGTAGGAGAGATGAGTGCAGGTATGTTCACGCATCCACACTATTCCGCCAACCGCCCAAAGCAATGTGATGGAGAACCATAGACCGGAGCACAAGCGATGCATCTGTCAAGGGTGGCACAGTGGCGCAGTGAGCGGCGGGCAGTGCGCCTTTACCCTCGGTGGAAATCCCCAACATAAATCTGCGCCGCGACCAGGCGCGGTCAATGTTGGTGCCTTTACCCAAACAAGAAGATTGCCATGAAAGCTGCTGCGATACCGATGACAACCGCCCGCCACGCAAACAAGCCCGAACATTACATGGCGGCCGATTCAGATATGTTTGTAGATCTTTCACCATTGGATTCTGCCCGCAAATCGTTAGTGGTCGGCCAAGAGGAATGAGAGGCACCCAATGGCATTTACCCCACCGAGCTTCAGCCTTGGCACAACTCAAGACCAGCGGTGGTGCATGATCCTATGCCGATTGCCTTTGCTTTTCCGGGAGGCACGGGTGCAATGATGGCGCAGCCAATGGTCGAGGGCAGGAAGGCTGTCAAGTTTGCGGAGCCAATTGTGCAAGGTACACTCGTCATGTCCTTACGATTTTTGTGTCTACATCTTTTGTAGTTTGAATTTTGTCCCAATCATATTCTTTTAGGGTGTTCTCACTTGCGATGGCAACTGCGGTGTGATGACATGGCAAGTGGATTTTGATGCACCATGGCCTACATTTTTTTTGTTGTTGCCATGCTGCATTTTGACATTTAGGTAAACACATGGCAACTGAAGTTGATTCATCATGGCAATCAGTATGTCTTGACACATGGCAAATGTAGTGCATTACATATGGCAACTGGATTTGCCACACCATGTCACCTGCATTTTTTGTTACCATTCTGCATTTTTCTATATGGTAATCACATGGCAAGTGGACTTGCCACAACATAACAACTGCATTTGATGTGACATGGCAGCCACAGCCATCTGAGCAGTAATTCATCACAAGCTGCATGGCAGCTGCAGTTGCCATGACATATCCACCGTAGTTGCACCACACATGGCAATTTCCCCACTTTTTATACCTACATCTCACATCATACACCTTTTTCCTCACAATCCATATGTTTCGACTTTCTCCTTATCCTAACACACTTTTTTTGAATCATTGCAGGCACCCAGGAAATCTCACCGTCCTTGGCGAAGCTTACATAAGATTGAGGAGGCAACATTGCGAGAGGAGGACATCGCGAGGGCAAGGGCAATCAAGTTCCAACTTGACTGCAGAGGCGGCAGCGAGGATACCATCGAGCGCGACCCACAGTTACGTGAGACAGCGGAGGTAGTTCACACACCTCCCGCGGAAGACTACGAGCCGAATTCAGGGCGATGAGAACAGACCCAGCTATGCGACATCATCAAGCGGTTTGGAAATCGAGGGCCAGCACCAAGCACATGAAGGAGTTGAAAGCGTAAATGACCACACCCTATAATCACTCATTTTGCTTAGTTCCTTTTTTAACATTTTTCATCTTGTTCCTCGTACTATCTATACATGATGCGCTTACGTTTTAGTTCTTTCATATATATTTTTTACTTAGCAGGCATGATTCTTCCGTGTTATGTCATTTTCATACAGCTCATGTTTGGACAGAACCAAAGTCATTCAATGCGGATTGGCGTCGTCGACACAGGTGATCTCGCCTAGTCCGTGAGGCTAAGCGGTAAAATGTCGGCGAATGTAATTGCATGCGGGATCGACTACATCAACAATCACATCGATATATGCGCCGACAAGGTCATCATGCATTACAGCGTGACATGCAAAATATGGGATGGTGACTTCCACCACAAAATTCGAGGAAGAATTTACGCTCGGCCGGTGAATTCAAGCTAACATGAAGAAATATGTGAGTAATCCTCCCTATCTGCTCTATTTTTTCACATGGGTGTGGTTTTGCCATCTTCGCACTTTTGATTGTGTGCGGATGTTTTCCATGTGGCAACAGTTGCCATGCACATTTTTCTTTTTTGTTTTGTGCATCCCGTGCGAACCATGTGGCAATTTGATTTTTGCAATTGCACGGCACATCTTGTACATACATGGATGACAACTTTCCTTCAACTACCCCACACCATAACCCAAAAACATCCTACATGATTTGAATTTTTTGTCCCTCTGCTGTTCCTTTTATGTGAACTCTGCTTCTCATTTCTTCACTCTTTTAAATGCAGGTCATGTTCCCCATGTTCGAGGAGCTTGCACCACATGCCCAACCACGACAAGTGTGGTCACCACTCTGTGATCTGTCGAACACGAAGAACCAGCGCTTGAGGTGCTTGATTCAATCCATTCGGGAGCTGATTCAGATCTTACTATGCATGCGAATTCTTCATCAACAACCTCAAAGAGACATGGAACCGTCACTCGAAAATTCAAAGGTCCAGATCGGACATTTCCGATTGAGTATGTGGCACTGTGAAGCAAGGGAACACGTAATTTCTTTTCCCTCCTTTTATGTGCCGTTTACATCAATACAACCCCTCTTTTTGTTGTCACATCTGAATTGAAGTCTATCTTTGCTCGTCTGTCCTTTTTGCGTGTTCATCTGAGTCTCTTTCTCGTGCGATGCAGATTGCGGCTTTCCTGCACGCTGGAATACTTTGCAAAGTGGGAAGGCAGAATCGTCCCGCTATCACAGCTACAGCGATTGTTGAGCTCGGAAAATCCACGTGGGCGGGCGACGAACAAAGATTTCAACAAGCGATGCAGGAGCACGCGAGTTAAGTGGAGGAAGCTGTCAAGAAAATCAACAAAAGTACAAGTGATCATGTGGTGTTAGACACGGACGCATACCTTACATTCATTGTTGAGGAATGTAAGGTACTTATCTATCTTGTCATATGTCGAAAACTATGTTTGTGTGCTATATTCTGTTGCAACCCAGCGTATACCACTATGTAGTGGTGGTGTGTGGCGACATTTTAGTAGTTATGTAATATATGTGTGGGCGTGAACCTATTTTTTAGGCGTTAATGCACATATGTTTTTATGTTTTATCAGTATTACAATGGTTTCATCGCTTTACACACCAGTTTTTGCTGTTTTTGATTGCGTCTATGATGTTTTAAAACAGATGGCAAATGTAGCATACATTGCCCACAACACACTTTGTTTCTCTAAACTGCGTGGTATTTGTCATGGAAATATATGTCATGCACAGTCATTTCAAACACCATGGCATATTTTTAAGCACAGCTAACATGGCAATTACAGTTCAAACAACATGGCAGATCAAGCATAATTAACATGGCGAATCTGATTACAACTAACATGGCAGACCAGTACAACTAACAATGGCAGCTCGGTACAACTAGCATGGCATATTTAGTACAAAGTAGCATGTCATTTTTTAGTATAAAATAGCATGGCATATTTTTAGTACACATAACATGGCAGATTTAATACACATAACATGGCAGATTAAGCACCCATAACATGGCAAGCGCATTTCTGCGATCAATGAATTTTGTTCCTTTCCATTTCGATGTTCCCGGTAGTTATTCTCCCAATTTTAAAAACAAAAAATCTCATCATTATAGGTTACAAAACAAAATGTCCACAAGGACCATGCCGCAATGCCCCAATTTCTGCTCATGGATTGCCCGCCGCTTTCTTCGTTTTCTTGTGTTTTGCTTGAATCTCAATCGACTTGTACCTTATCTCTCTCGGCGCCCTTTGTGATGGAGCAGGGTGGGTTCCTGACCTGCGTTTGTGTGCTTGCTGTTCCAGATCCTATGTCCGAGTTTTGAGACGATGGCCCCGTCGACGAAGGCACACTTGATGTCGCGGGGAACGGTGTAAGGCTTCTCGGCTTTCCTCTTCTTGATCTCATCAAGCTCTCTTTTCAGCGCCTTCTGTGTTTTCTCGACTCTTGCTGTCTCATCACTTTTGCACGCTTCATCAATTAGCTCAGCATAGTTCTTTGTCAGCACTACGTGCCTCACGGCTTCCATGGTTGACTCAGGTCTCTCGTCATGCACAGCCAGAACCGCGTGTGTTGTCTGCGGCGCCAACGCGTCGTCAGCGTCCCAAGTCCATCGCCGCCTTATGAAATGGCGGGGCATCCGTGTCACAGCGTTCATGTCCATCACTTTTAGTATGTGACAACACACAATGCCGTCCTGTTCGAACTTGCAGCATTGGCGGTAGTACTCGCCGCTTATCGAGGCTTTCACGAAGTAGTTCCTTCCTTTATGCAGGTCTTGAGTTACGAATCCGACATGCCCAAAATAGAACACACCTTGAGCGTATGTTCGTCCACAGAAAGCCGTGAACATCTTGTACGCTTTATTTCCTCCCGGAATCTGCAAGTTTTGTGAGCTTTATGTTAATCTATCGTGCGATCCTTTTATTTGTAGCACGTTATCTTTGTCATGGGAATAGAAATAGATTTTTGTTTTTGAACATGGCAATGCGATTACACCGACATGGCAACTGCATTACACGGACATAACAGCTAAGATACATCAGACATGGCAACTGCATTACATTTTCAACTAGCCATTGCCGTTTCCACAACAATGTTTTCCCCAATGGAAGCACATTGCATAAAACATGGGCATCTACATTCTAGTAAACATGGGAATTGCATTTTCAACAAACATGGCAGATGCATTTTATTAAACATGGCAATTTGTATATTCAGCATATGCGTTGACATTATGACATTTTTTTCAGTTGACATTGCCATCTGCATACCTACATTCCCCAATGGAAGTATAGTTCATTAAACATGGCACCGCACTTCATTGAACATGTAAAATGTATCCGAGTAAGCATTGTAAACAGAAATTTCATCAAAACATGGCAATGCAGGTGAGTAAGCATGGCAAGCAGTATTCCGATAAACATGGGCAATCTGCATATCATGGCAACTGCATTTGAACTCTATATGGCAGCTCTTGCCCTAGTGCTTTTTAGCAAAATAAGGCCGTAACACAACCGACTTACTTGTTAAAGATCTTGTTTGTGTATATCTTGCTCATTGCCTCTCCATTGGTAAATCGTTAGCAATTTCGGCTGCTTTAAGCGGTGGTAGCTTCTTCTTGGAGCTCAGATCCCAAATTTTTTGTTGCGAGCTGTGTCTTGTTTGGCAAACTATAGCAATGAGTTGCGGGGCTCACGTATCGCTTCAACACAGCATTGAACCCCTCGCTGAGCTGCGTGAGTCAGAGAAAAGGGAAGAAGCCTTGCATGAAGTACGCGGGCACCCAGTACATTCGCTTCTCGAGAGACTAGCAAGCGTCTCGTTGTCTTGGACTTGATGCGTTTCAACCATGGCCATCCAGCTCCTCTCAAACTCCTCCACCGTCAAGCTGTGGTCCACGCAGAGCTCGAATGCCTTGTGCAGCTACGGGCGGTCGGCAAAGAAAACGGTCCTAGGGTCTCCTCGGCCTTCTTTATTATGTGCCACTGCGGTGCACGTGCCTTTTAGCGGAAAGACCTCCTCTATGCACTCGCACGCATGCTAAAATCCTGGTGCATTATTATGTTCATCGAACAAGTCCATCCATGCACTCCAAGAAGGTCTTGAACAACCGAGACGTACCCATCCGTGTCTTCGTTCGAGCGAGCCCGCAGCCGAACTGGAGCGACTGATTGTGGTTATTTATTCCTATGAGCGGGCGCATGGCATCTTGTACATATTGGTGAGGTGCGTCGCGTCGAGCGAAATGCAATCTCGGAAATGTTTATAGGCTCTCCTTGCAGCACCATCCACCCAATACATGTTCACGACACGGTCCTCATCGTCCAACCTTATCTGTAGAAGAAATCTGGATCCTCCTTTGCTTTCTCATCAAAGTAGGCAATTGTAGCCTCTATGTCAGCCAGCCTGCTCTCTCTCTCTGGTACTTGGCACATAGGTTTGTGGCGTCGGCCGGTATGTAGGGCATGCTACTCAGTTTCCCCTTTTGCTTTGTGGATGAGTGATAGTATCTGGACCATTCTTGATGGACCAACGTTACGATCATGTAGCAGCTTCTGGTTGTCTTTTGGTAGGGTGAATCCTCGTGGGCGGTCGAAATTTGACCAGGTCGAACTTATTTATGAGGCTGTGGTTGTGCTCGTCAAAATATTCGGTGACCACATCTTGTGTTCCATCTCGTTTAGCTTACACGGACAAGGCATCCGTCTTGAGAATGATTCCTCTTTTTCGTTCCGGAATGGCAGCGCAGCACCTTTCACCTTCTTGTTCCTCCGTGCCTTGTGGCACCTCATCTCACCTCTGCTGTACTCATTAGTTTTCTTAATTTTTCTATGGTACTCGGTGTTGACCGCAAATCCATGGAACTTTGCATATGTCTGGTAGTATTCCTTTGCTTCCTCGAATGATTCAAATCTCGCCCAATGTCACGGTGGCTGAGGCACCACGATCTCTGATTGCCCACCATCTTCGTCATCTTACGCCTCGTCGTCACTTTCATCATTCACTTGATGTCGGCGGCAGTTCCTTCTACTTGAGTGTTGTCGGTGAGTGTGTTCAAAGGCGCTTATGCATATTCTGGAATGATTGCCATTCCGACTATGACTCAAATTGTCTTGTGCACGAGCATCTTCTTCTTTGGTGGAATCGTCTTCCGTGCGCTCGAGCTCCCATGATAGATGTCCCTGCGTTCTTTGTTAAATGTAGTTGTAGGCCCTGCGATAGGAAAAACAGGGGCCAGATTTAAGTTTTATGTTTGAATAACATGTGTATCACAAGGATCACACCATCTCGAGTGATCTTCCACGACATCATTTTCAAATAGCAAGCCATGAGTGCGTGCGTGGGCATGCACGCAGCTATAGCTGTCGATGATGGCAGATATTGTTTCAACAAACATGGCAACTAGTTTGTTTTTGCATGCAAATAACTTCAAATATCAAAGGTACTGTTGTTTTCTGGTTCAGATTTTTTCCCTTACCTTGGTGTGTTGCATTCGACATCCCGTGTTGCTGCGACACCAAAATGACTCCCCACCTGCAATTTGTGAAGGTTGCCACGAGATGTTTGCGGGGTACCACCAACGTAATAACCTGTGTGCATAGCGGTGGTTGGTCAAATTCATGGCAACTATGTTTTGTGCTAGCACGGCAACTTCTGATTGCCCCGATGTAACAGCTGCAGTTTTATTGGCAAGGCACACGCATTTTGCATCGGCATGGCAACCGCGATTGTTCCTCCATGGCAGCTGCGGTGCCATGACATGGCAAATGTAGTTGCACGGCATAGCAACTGCAGTTGTTCTCCCAGCAACTACATTTGTCCATGGATGGCAACAACAGATGTCTGAGGATGTCAAATGCAGTTTTCTAATACATGGCAATCAGTAGATGACCGGTCATGGCAATTGCGATTGCCACCTATCTTTATACGCTAATTGATCATCCGCAACTTCACCTTATTTTATGGACTGACCTGTGTATGGCGTCGATGGTAGGTAGATTGGCGGTGCACGATGCCACCTTGCTGCGAAGGCTCTGCATTTTCAAACCGCGGTAAGTCCCGATTCCTTTTGCGGATTTTTTGCATGTTCATTTTTCATGTCCACAGCGGTATCGCTCTTTTTGTCGTTTTACATTACCTTGATTATGCATACAAGATAGTTGAAGTTGGATGCCCGTACATTTGTCGGTGTTAGCGCCTTGCGAGTGAACTTGCCACGGGGCCTCCCTATTTGTGTTTTGGTCATAAGAACCTGCTAAAATATAACGATTATGCGACATAAGTAGAATGTCATCTTCATCGTCGCGAAGATGACAACTGTTCTCTTCTTTTGTTAGCACGCATCATACCTAGGCCTGCATCTTGTTCGATGAGTGGCAGCAACGGCCTGAAGAGATGAGCTGAATGTACTCTGTTGCATCCCAAGGGGCTGTTTACGGCTCTGAGAACCCCAATCACCAGCGCCACCTTTGTGATTCATTTTTCCGTGTCTCCCTTCTTTTCGGTGTGTTCTCAATCTCTCCATGAACAAGAGGCATCAACAATCCACAAGAATAGCATTCTTACGCTGCTTGCACACGTAAGATATGGATGTGTCGACGGGTCATAATAGGTGGCAGCTCTCGACAGCGAAAGGTGGCAACTGTCGTTATACACAAGTGGAAACTAATTTCTTGGTGGCCCTCTTCATTCCAAAATTTTGCCCCTACCGCCTTTTTCGTACCCAACTACTTGCGTCAATTAAACTAGGAAATTAAGTCAATTTCAAGCGTTAGTACATGGCAGATCTAGTGTACTCTTGCTGGCAATTACAACTACACCTTGAACCATGTAGTGTTCTACCTCTATAGCATAGATCCAGCACAAGATCGGAGATTTTCAGCTTTTAAAGACGGATGAGAAGGTTCAGATCGCGAGATTTTCACCTGGGTTTTAGATGATCGTCTTCGGAAGGCTTGGTTGGAGTTTGGGGCTGGGGGTGGGGAGGGTTGGGGTGTGGTTTTGAGGTGGGATTGCCTTACAGATCCGCTCTGTTTGCCATGGCAACCAGAGATGGCCAGCGACGGAGGTCGGGGGTTCGAGAGGTAGGGGACGATGGCGGCAGACGATGGAGGGGATGGATCGGAGACCGGGAACTGGTTGAGCGTGCGGGCAGCGGGTCGGCTTGCCGGACGAAGGCGATCTTGGGCGGTGTTAGCCGCAGAGCAGACGTGCGGGGCCAGCGTTTGTGTCTTGCGGGCGTGGTCGTGCGGGCCTGTTCCCGTCCATGCCACACGAGGTGTGCGGGCGGGTTCCCGCCGACGCCACACGTGTGGCAGTTATTCGGACCCTTAAATTTAGCCAGAGTGCTAAAATCCCAGCCCCAAATCGTGTGAAGAACACTCCAGTGATCTATTTGCCCAGAGTACAGAAAAATGTATAACTCAGATTCGGCGCTTCAAACCCTGCAAGGGAGAGGCGAAGAGCTGTTAGTTGATCGTTACTGACCCAAGCAGAGGAGCATTTGGGAGCTCTGGTCGAGGGGGGGAGGTATTACCGAAGATATCGGACACGAGGATGACTGCGACCTTGGACTCGATGGAGCCAGTGACGTACGCCGCGATCCAGCCGAAGCCGTCGTCGACGACCCTACCGTCCCCGCCGGCGGGGTTCAGCGTCGGCGGGTCCGTGCAGCACTGCGGCCTCGCCATCCTCACTCACGCCTTGTCTCCTGGCGGCGAGGCTGCGCAGAGTTGGGCGTGGGAGACTGGCCGCGAAGCGAACGCTTTGGTGGGTGCGTGTTTGTTTCGAACTGCTGGCGTCGAGGCGGGGGATTGTTGGTGATTCCGTTTGATGCGATGCGATGCGATGCGATGCTTCCTTGGTCGTCAGAGTCAGCTGCTTTCTTGTCGCGGGTCTAGCGTCTACCTTTTTTTTAGGGATCGGGTCTAGCGTCTACCTGCCGCGGCGACATTTTCCGCGACGGCCCAACCCGCTTGCTTTATTTTGGGTCTATTTTATGTCCACTTTCTTTTTTTTGACACATACACCTCCTCTTTATTAAGCTGCTACAATAGTAGCATCGGATACAATCTAACGGTAAGACTTCCCTGAGACTAGCCACAATGGGTAGTAACATAGATTAGTAACATGCCCATGTTACTAGTCTATGTTACTACCTCTATAGTGGGGAGTAATATATGTGTGATAACATGCAACACTTTATTTATTAAGTTATAAACACATCTTGCCTTGATATGTGTGATGTTACTCATACTAGTGGTAACTAGCTATGTTACCACTTTCATCTCTTTCTTCATTTATTGCATGCCACATCATCTATTTAACTTAGATATGTGTGATGTTACTACCTATGTTACTCCCACTGTGGGTAGTCTGGGGGGGCAACCAAACATGAGGGGGTGAGAACTTAGCGAGCGTAGCTAACTCATGGGCTACACGATTATTCTCTCTACAGCAGTGCTCATACAAGATATGAGGAAAATCAAGAGACATAAAGTAGCAGTCATCGAAGATGGCACTGGCTACTGAAGATGAAAATCCCTCCTTTAGGCCTCGTTTGGTTTCAAGGGATCCCCGGGAGATCCCCGCTGTTTCCCGAGGTTGGAGAACCACGGGCCGAGGTGGCCCAGGAAGATCCATCGCGTCATTTGGACCGCATCACTCGAGGCCTAACCCTGCCCGATCCACGTCCTATCCTCGGGGAGGAAAGCCACGACCCGAGAGGTTGGGGAGGAAATTCATGGCTCGACAGAGGCGAGCGAACTCCAGCGTCGTCGACCAAGATCCAGGGCCCCTGACCGCCTCCGAGCTCCTTCGCCGGCGACAAAAGTGACGCTCCCAACCCTCTCCCTCCGGTGCTAAGGATCCAACTCCGCCCCTCCAGCGACGGCGACGGACCGCGGTCGTCACCGTTCTCCTTCCTCGGATCTAACCTCCCCCTCGAAGCTCCAGTCCCCTCCGGCAACGGCGACGTCTCAGTTCCGCGGACGTATTCTATCTCATCTAATCAAGGGTTACCCCCTCCTCCTCCCCCCATATATTTGCTTTAGTTCATGCCTTCATCGTCCCTAATGTTGAACCACTAGTTGCATACGAGTTTGTATTTTTCTTGTGTACCTACCAGTTGTATTTTCTTGTGTGCTGCCTACGAGTTGTTTCTATGTAGCATACTATGCTGCCCATACAAATTGTGAAAACTAGTCTGAAGGTTGATGCATGTAGTTGCTCATATATTTGATAAAACTTTGCACCTATATGCACCCGACCTGTGGGTCAGTTGGTTCAATTTCATAGCTATGTATTTGTCCATAGTATTTTCAATAGTTTGACATCATATTTCATATGTTATAGGAGGCACAGAAGACCAATTATTAATTAGATTTAGATGCAAGCAGATCAATATAGTTGTATGAATCAAGTTCACGTGAGTAGGTGACATTTTTGAGCAACCATTCTGCATCTTTTTTAGATAGAAATAGTAACTCGAGCACTGCTGCCGTGTTGCAGGCTTTCAACTCACTATAGCATCTTGATGTTGTTGTCTTTATCGGTCATTGAGAAGAAAAAGAAAGGTATGATAAAGCTTAAATTCATTGATGTGGTAGGTTATGTTTACTTTCTGAGTTGTGCTACCGTTTACATGATGAATCTTTTGCTACTGGTTCTTATTAGTTGAAATTGTATATGGTGTCAGGACCCCGATTCTATGCCACACCGATCTAGCATGTAACATCTCATATCACTTTACGGCCTCACGCACGGTATTCCCACGGGTGTCGCCTTACCATGCCCGGGACCATTTGCGCCTTTTGGTACACGTATATGATAGTGTCGCTAGCATCCATATGACAAGAACCCGGGCTGACATGGCTAGTCGTGAACCCGAAGTGGCACTAACTTACAGGGATAGGCATTCATGTCCCAACATCGAACGTGTCGGTCATCAGCGAGTGAATCCGGGCTGTAGCATCTGGGCTAAAAGGACTCCGGTAAACCGGGCTGTAGCAGGCTAACAGGACTCCGGTAGACACCGCATGACATTTCCCGAAGGTAGACACAAACGAAGAAGGATACATGCCGGCCAGCCTAAGTGTTAGGAGCGGTAGCAAGCTACCGGGGCTCGATGGAAGCACTAGGAGACATTTCCGTAAGAGAGGCTACTAAGGATAAACAACTAGATAGTCAGATCCCACACATAGTAATACACATTACACGTACGCATAACATGCAAGTATGTGCTATATAACATGGCATCACAACATAACTCAACAACTCATATAAATAAAGGCTCAGAAGAGCCATCTTAGCATTTATTACAAGCAGGGGTCACATGACTCAACATTCAGAGCAATCAAGCAACAAGCAGAAGCATTACATGTCTGAGTACAGACATCTACAAATGAAAAAGGCTGAAGAGCCTGACTATCTACAACATCCGATCAAGATCGTAGCTGAGGTAAAAGCTAGTTGTCGAAGTCCATGGAAACTAGTAAGACCGAAGTCTCCGCTGAAAAAACATAAATAAAGCAACATGAGTACAAAGGTACTCAGCAAGACTTTCATCAGATCCTACCATACATGCATTTGTATCAAAAGAGGGTAATGTGGGGTTTAGTTGCAGCAAGCCAGCTTTGACTCAGTGGCTATCCTGTTCTACGACTACGAGAACTTCTTTGAGGTGAGATGGCGCACACGAGTCCACTAGTCACCACACAATACACTACTATGGATTCATCCTCGTCTCCCTACGAGAAGGCCATCCATAGCACACTTGTCTTGAGCATTTTAGAGTATCCACTTCAAGTTGTCTATGTACTATGTAAGTATCCAAGAAGTCCATAACCGCGGACCCGGCTATTCAAATAGATCATGTTAACCCTGCAGGGGTGTACTTCTTCACACGCTCTCGCCACTTACCGCCATGTACCGTCATGTATCTCGGCAACCTTCAAGCGGAAGCTTTGGCGAGGTGTTGGCCACGACCTGACTAACCACACAGACTCTAGTCGGGTTTATCGCCTATTCGGGTTCCATCCGCAAGGAGATCCGGCCGAGGTTTCGCTCACGGCCCCAAACGATGTGTGCAGGGTTCCGAGGCCACCATCCGGGTGCCACTCGGTACACCAGGCCAAATGTGCCTAGTCTGTCCCAAGCCCACCCTGCCGGGTGCCACTTGGTAGAAAAATAGCACTACCTACAAACACCAGAAACTAGTTGCGACTCTGGACAGAGAGATCAAGTTGGTTAATAAGTCGAGAGGGCGAGTTACGGAACCCAATGTGTGGTAGTATCGAGTCATTGGACAACATACATAGAACTTCGGTGCTTAGGGGCGGTTCGATGAGACAACCCACCATGTACTCCTACATGGCCTCTCACCGCTACCTTTACCAAATCGTGTTCACACACTTAACTCTCAGCATAAGAACATAGCACTGCACTCCAATTCATTCCCAATGGCAATAGCAGGCATGGCATGGTAGGAACAGAACATGGCTCAATCAACTCCTACACATGCTAGTGGGTTTCAACTATTTACTGTGGCAATGCCAGGTCATGCAAAGGAATGGGTTCAACTACCGCAGCACAAAGTAGCAGATGAATCGTTGTTGTCCTAATGCAATAACTGAGAGCAGGAGCGAGAGAGTAGGTTTGTATCGAAATGAACAAGGGGGTTTGCTTGCCTGGTAGATCAACAGAGGGGCCTTGCTCCTCGAGGCAGTACTCAAAGCGGTCTCGGGCGGGACCTATCGAGAAGGAACGGTGTCGACAATCAAAACACAAGCATATGCAACAATATGATGCATGATCATGGCATGTAGATGTGATGTTGTTTGAGCTAATGCAACTAGCTGTTATTTGGATGGAGTCCATTTGAATCAAAGATTCAAATGCATCTCCAAAATAAGCCCTTTATAAATGTCATTTTAGTGTTTTCACCTATACAGCAGGTTTAGGTTGGTTTGTCATGCATGAAACTGGTACAGGTGGACAGATTGCATTTTTCTGATAATTTTTCATATATAATTTATTTCAATCTGAGCTACGGTTGAATTTCTATGATTTTTTGAAGTTTACAGCATTTTCTGGAATTTCCTGATTTAATTTAAATCCAGGAAATAAATAACCGCGTTAGCACTGCTTCATGCTTGCGTCAGCAAGTCAACAGCGCTGACTGGGGTCAAACCTGACGTGTGGGGTCCACACGTCAGTGACACAGTGTTAAACAGGGGGGTTTTAATAATCTAATTAAAAGATTAGGGCGCAGGGGCCCACTGTCACTGTCAGGGTTAGCTAAAATGGTGATTAGCGCTAAGCTAATTACCTGGCCGACAGGGCCCGCATATCTGGCCGGCAAGGTCGCCAGCGGCGACCTCAGGACGCGGCGGCGCCCGCGTTACAGGCCACGGGGGCGGCGGCTAAGGGCACCGGGGCATAGCCCGGGCTCGTCGCATCGAGGGAGCAGGCGGGAGGTTGCGGGCGGCGGGCTCGCGGGCGGCTTCATGGCGGCGATCGGAGCACGGCTTCGGGCGGGAGCGGGCTGCGGGGCACGGGGAGGCCACCCGAGGGGCTCTGCGGCACCCTCGTTGCACCAGGAGCACGGTGACGCGCTCGGTTGCGGGCTGCGGTGCCCAGGGCGACAGCGGCGACATGGATGGCGGCGAGAAGCTATGGCCATGGTGGGGAGAAGAAGCTATGGCGTGCGAACGGCTAAACGGAGAGAGGAGGACGGGGCAGGAGCTCACTGCGGTTCCGATGGAGTCTTCGGCGAGCTTGGGGAAGGCGGACCTTGGCCAGAGCAGCGAAGCGATCTCCGGTGACGGAGATGAAGACGGAGGCGATGGCGGCTTTCGGGGCCTCTGGGCGCAGCGATGGGGAGGTAGCGGCGGCGTGGCGGAGCTTCGGGGCATGGGGAGAGGCGAGGGAGGCGGTGGCTCGACAGCGGTGGCGGTGGCGGCAGCGGCCTTCGGCATGGGTGAGGAGAGAAAGCAGGGAGGAGGAGAAAGAGAGAGTGAGAGCGGTGTGGGGCGGCGCGTGGCATCGTCAAGGGGCTTCAGGCGATGAGGAGGGGCCAGGCAGGCAGGTGGCGTGGCGGCACGGTCGTCTTGTGGCCATGCCCCACCCCGGTGGCACACCACCGGAGACGACGGCAGCTGGTGGGCTGGCCCACTGGGCCGCCTGATCTTGGGCAGACAGTTGCGGTAAGTGCAGTGGGTTTTCCCATTTTGTTTCTTTTCTATTTTTCGACATATGTTTTGATTTAATAATAATACTAAATCATTTTATTTTCTTATGCCAATTTTTGAAGGAACTAGTGGTATTATTCCAGAGCTCCTCAACAAATGACACAATTTTTGGACATATTATATATATATATCCAATGCAAATAATTATTCATTAATTCCAAATGCCCAAAATAAATACTTCTGAGCTCCTAAAAATATTGGTTTGATTTTTATCTCTGTCCAATATTTTCAGAGAGCAACATGAGCATTTTCTTGGACCCTTTTGGAGCAATTTTTATTTGGGTCATTTCCAGAAATGATTCTGAGGGTTTCGCAAATCCCTAATTTAAATTTAAATGAAATTTAAACATGATGCACACATGACTAGCTAGTCTAGGTCATACCAGAACTAGGGATGTGACAACTCGCCCCCACTTGAAAGAACCTCGTCCGAGATTCGAAATTCGACGGAAAGAAAGTGGGGTACTCCAGTCGAAGACGATCTTCTCACTCCCAAGTAGCTTCTCTCTCGGAATGATGAGACCACTGAACTTTGAGAAACTTGATGTTATGACGTCGAGTGATACGCTCTGCTTGATCAAGAATGCGAATAGGACACCCTCGATATGTGAGGTTATCTTGGAGATCAAGCGTTTCGTGGTCCACTTCGCGGATAGGATCCGAGAAGCAACGCCTGAGTTGAGAGACGTGGAAGACATCATGCACTCTGGAAAGATATGGGGGTAGTTCCAACTGGTAGGCAACCTCTCCTTGTTTAGCGAGAATGCGAAAAGGACCAATGTAACGAGGAGCCAACTTGCCCTTGATACCGAAACGATGGGTACCCTTCAGAGTAACCCGACGGTAAGCTTTATCGCCAACTTCATAAGTCATATCCTTATGATGACGATCATACTGGCTCTGTTGATGAGACTAGGCTGTTTTCAAGTTCTCATGAAGCGAACTTGCTCTTCTGCCTCCTGTATCATGTCCGGTCCAAAGAATTGTCTTTCACCGGTTTCTGACCAGTTCAAAGGTGTTCGACATCTTCGTCCATAGAGAATCTCAAAAGGAGCTTTCTTGAGACTGGATTGATAGCTATTGTTATAAGCAAACTCGGCGAAAGGAAGACATTTCTCCCAATCCATGCCGAATGAGATAACGCAAGCTCTAAGCATGTCTTCGAGAATTTGATTGACCCTTTCCACCTGACCACTCGACTGAGGGTGGAAAGCGGTATTGAAGGAAAGATGGGTTCCCATGGAAGTCTGGAAAATCTCCCAGAAATGAGAAGTGAAAAGACTTCCACGGTCTGAATTGATCTCTAGTGGAACACCATGAAGTGACACTATTCAAGAAATATATAAGTCAGGGAGCTGACTAGCAGTGATACTCTCTCGAACAGGTAGGAAGTGCGCCACTTTGGAGAGACGATCAATGACTACAAAGATAGCATTATTCCCTCTCTTGGTCCTGGGAAAGCCGGTGATGAAGTCCATACCAAATTTATCCCATTTCCACTCAGGAATGGCTAAAGGCTGAAGGGTGCCAGCAGGCCTTTGATGCTCTGCTTTATGCTTGACGACAAAGCGTCACGATTAGCAATAAACTGAGCAATTTCTCTCTTCATCCTAGTCCACCAGAACCTCTGGCGTAGGTCCCGATACATCTTAGTACTACCGGGATGAATCGTGAGAGAAGATTCATGCGCCTCCTTAAGGATCAATTGCTGCATCTACTGACTTTTGGGAACCACCAAGCGGTTCCCAAAGTAAACAACACCTCGTTCATCTATAGAGAAACAACCAGCTACTCCCTTGGAGATATTTTTCTTGATTCGGGAGATTCCCGTATCATGCTTCTGGACTTCTATGTTATGATCCACAATAGTAGGCTTCGCTACCAAGGTAGAAAGGAATCCATGAGGAGCAATGTGAAGGTTAAGCTTACAGAATTCCTCATGGAGAAGTGGTTGGCCCTGCTTTAGCGTGAGATTGTTGCAATAGGATTCTGACTTAAGCGCATCAGCCATGACATTGCCCTTGCACGGGGTGTAGGTAATCCCTAAGTCGTAATCTGAGATCAACTCAACCAACGTCTTTGCCTAAGGTTCAAATCTGGTTGGGTGAAGATATACTTGAGACTACGGTGGTCGGTGTAGATCTATAGCGTTTACCAAGAAGGTAGTGTCGCCAGGTCTTGAGTGCATATACTACGGCTGCAAGCTCTAGATCATGTGTAGGATAATTCTCCTCATGTGGATGCAACTGTCGAGAGGCATAGGCAATCACATGACGATCCTGCATAAGAATGCAACCTAGTCCCTGTCGTGAGGCATCGCATGATAACAAAGTCTTGATGAAATCCGATGGCACAAGTATGGGAGCAGAAGTCAGGCGTCTTTTCAGTTCTGAAAACTGTACTCACACTATGGGGACCACTCAAACTTTTTATCTTTCTTGAGAAGTTCCGTGAGGGGTTTCGCTACTTTGGAGAAGTTTTCAACAAAGCGACGACAATAGCTGGCTAAACCAAGGAAACTCCTAACTTGTTTAACGGTTTCAGGTGGACTCCAATCAAGAACGTCCTTAACTCTCTCGGGATTGACAGCAATGCCCTTACCAGAGATTCAGTGGCCTAGGTAGGTCACTTCTGGCAACCAAAATTCACACTTGGAGAGATTGGCATAAAGGCGGTGCTCTTTGAGTTTCTCTAACACAAGTCTAAAATGTTCGGCATGCTCTTCCTCATTCTTCGAGTAAATAAGAATGTCATCGAGGTAAACCACAACGAACTTATCTAAGTACTCCATGAAGATCGAGTTCATCAAGCGGGAGAAAGTAGCTAGAGCGTTGGTTAGACCAAAGGACATGACGGTGTACTCGTACTGGCCATAACGAGTGACAAAGGCTGTTTTAGGAATGTCCCCGTTTCTGATCTTGATTTGGTGGTAGCCTAACCTCAAATCTATCTTAGAAAAGACTGAGGATCCGGCGAGCTGATCATACAGGTCGTTGATCCTGGGGAGCGGATATTTGTTCTTTATCGTGACCAAATTAACGGGACGATAGTCTACAACCATCCGGTCCGTACCATCCTTCTTCTTGACAAAGAGGACGGGGCAAGCCCAAGGAGAAGAACAAGGACAGATGAAACCCTTTTGCAAGGACTCATCAAGTTGTTTCTTAAGCTCGGCTAGTTCTAGGGGTGCCATCTTGTAAGGTCTCCTAGAGATTGGAGCGGTTCCTGGGATAAGATCTATGACGAACTCTACATCTCATCGGTGGAACACACAGCAGTTCCTCTGGAAAGACGTCTGGAAAGTCACGAACTACCGGGATATCTTCAAGGTCTGGAAGAGGGCTGGCATTAAGAGAATAGAGCTGACGCTTTTCAACTCGAGTGGAGACAGTGACTATCTTTCCAGTTGGGTGTGTAATGATGAGTTGTCATCCAGTCCATACCCAAAATGATGTTAATATCTGAGGACTTGAGGGCTACAAGTGATGCAAGGAATACAAGTCTATCAACAAGGATTTCATTACCATAGCTGATTCTAGTGGTTTGCCATCTAGACCCTGGGGTTTGGATTTCAAGTGGAGTTGGCATATCACAAAATGACATGTCGTGCAAACGAGCATAGCCTTGAAATGAAGGTGAGATGCTCGGTGTCGAATGAACCGATCTTTGGGTGACAATTGACAAGGAGTGTACCAAGAACGACATCCAGATCTTCATGAGCGTCCTTAGCTGAGATGTGATGCACACGTCCATGTTTAGTGCGAGCTGGCTTGGCACTGATCGTCTTGCTTGATGGCTTAACATAGCCAATAGTCTTCTCGGGCTGGGGTGGAGCATAAGCTGGTGCGAGGCGATCCGTGCATAGTGTCACGGCTTCCGCATGTGAAGCAAGTCCACGAAGTTGGATGTGGACCCTTGCGACAAGCGGTCTACCGATGAGGCCTGGGTGGAGCATCTGTTGGTGGGGAGGCACCACATAGGGTGGTCTCGGTGCATATCCGGAAGGAAGGCGGAGTTTGGAACCCAAATCTGGCGCTTCTGAGAACTAGAACCGGAGGAAGATCCCAAATCACAGGTGTGCTTACGAGACTCCTCGTAAGTAAGCTGAGCTGTCTCTGCATTAATGGCCTTGTTCACAAGAGCTTGGAATATATCACAATGATGTAGGTGGAGATCACGACGCAACCTGGGGTTGAGACCCTTCCGGAAACTAGCCTGCTTCTTGGCGTCCGTAGACACCTCTTCTGCGGCATAGCGCGCAAGGTTCTCGAACTCTCTACTGTAAGCATCAACAACCATCTTACTCTGGGTGAAATTACAGAACTCTTCTCTCTTGCGATCGATGAGGGCCTAGGGAATGCGATGCTCGCGAAAAGCCTCAGTAAAATCTCTCCAGGTAGGAATCTGGCCAGCTGGAAGCATAGCCTCATAGTTCTGCCACCAAAGACTAGCAGGACCTTCCAGGTGGTATGTGGCATAGGTGACTTTGTCATCTTTAGCTACGTTCGCGGAATGCAACTTATGAGTGATGCTACGGAGCCAGTCATTTGCATCGAGTGGCTCAATAGAATGATGAAAAGTGGGTGGGTGTAAGCGAATGAAGTCATGAATGGTCACAGATCCTTTGAACTGATGTGCGGTGTTCTCCTCGATACGTGCCAACAAGCGGTTAGACTCACGCTTGTTCCTCTCCATCTCTAACATGAACTCTGCCAATGAAGGCTGGTTGGGAGGATCCTCATCCCTACCATCTCCGTGGTTCTGGCTACGAGCAACAGAACTTCGTTTAACTGATGACATCCTGAGAAACGAAACCAAGGACGGAATCAACATCAACTATAGGCTATAGAATGTAGGACAAGGAAATTAGTAACTCTCGGACTCCTAGGGCAATTCCGGCAGCATAACGGCAGTAAAATGCTCAGAATGAGACATCCTGCCAAAAATGGGGTAGTACAACAACTCAACATCACCACTCAAAGGTTCTGGGATAATGCTGAACAGTCTACACCGGAAGTACTCGAAACTGGGATATGACTCAAACCAACCAATCCTATGGGACTACGGAGTAGTAACACGTGATCCTGATAGACAGAAAAGAAAGCCTAGTTCCTTAACCCCGTAGGAAAGGTAGGATGACTCAGATCAGAAGGCCATGAGGTATAAGGAGTAAAAAGAGCCTTATGTTCCTTCCCACAATCAATTCCCTTACATAACTAGAGAATTTCTAGACTCAACTTCGACCAGTTTGGCTTGGTAATCCTACAGGATGTCAGGCTCTGATAGCAAAGCTGTCAGGACCCCGATTCTATGCCACACCGATCTAGCATTAAACACCTCATATCACTTTGCGGCCTCACGCACGGTATTCCTACGGGTGTCACTAGCATCCATATGACAAGAACCCGGGCTGACATGGCTAGTCGTGAACCCGAAGTGGCACTAACTTACAGGGACAGGCATTCATGACCCAACATCGAACGTGTCGGTCATAAGTGAGTGAATCCGGGCTGTAGCAACTGGGCTAGAAGGACTCCGGTAAACCGGGCTGTAGCAGGCTAACAGGACTCCGGTAGACACCGCGTGACATTTCCCGAAGGAACAGACCGAG
Organism: Aegilops longissima; assembly: GCA_021605205.1. Lineage (NCBI taxonomy): Eukaryota > Viridiplantae > Streptophyta > Magnoliopsida > Poales > Poaceae > Aegilops > Aegilops longissima. Next base: position 451,011,403 of record CM038676.1, on the reverse strand, counting down.
AGCAGTAGGACACATGCCGGCCAGCCTAAGTGTTCCGGAGCAGTAGCAAGCTACCAGGGCTCAGTGGAAGCACTAGGAGACATTTCCCGGTAAGAGAGGCTACTAAGGATAAACAACTAGATAGTCAGATCCCACACATAGTAATACACATTACATGTACGCATAACATGCAAGTATGTGTTGTACAACATGGCATCACAACATAACTCAACAACTCATATAGATAAAGGCTCAGAAGAGCCGTCATAGCATTATCCTGGCAGGGGTCACATGACCCAACATTGAAACAATCAAGCAACAAGTGGAAGCATTACATGTGCGAGTACGACATCTACAAATGAAAAAGGCTGAAGAGCCTGACTATCTACAACATCCGATCAAGATCGTAGCTGAGGTACAAGCTAGTTGTCGAAGTCCACGGAAACTAGTAAGACCGAAGTCTCCGCTGAAAAAACATAAATAAAGCAACATGAGTACAAAGGTACTCAGCAAGACTTACATCAGATCCTATCATACATGCATTTGTATCAAGAGGGTAATGTGGGGTTTAGTTTCAGCAAGCCAGCTTTGACTCAGTGGCTATCCTGTTCTACGACTACGAGAACTTCTTTGAGGTGAGATGGCGCACACGAGTCCACAAGTCACCACACAATACACTACTATGGATCCATCCCCGTCTCCCTACGGCCATCCATAGCGCTCACACTTATCTTGAGCATTTTAGAGTATCCACTTCAAGTTGGCTATGTACTATGTAAGTATCCAAGAAGTCCATAACCGCGGACCCGGCTATTCGAATAGATCATGTTAACCCTGCAGGGGTGTACTTCTTCACACACGCTCTCACCACTTACCGCCATGTACACGTCATGTATCTCGGCAACCTTCAAGCGGAAGCCTGGCGAGGGTGTCGGCCACGACCTGACTAACCACAGAAGACTCTAGTCCAGGTTTATCGCCTATTTGGGTTCCATCCGCAAGGAGATCCGGCTGAGGGTTCGCTCATGGCCCCAAACGATGTGTGCAGGGTTCCCGAGCCCACCATCCGGGTGCCACTCGGTACACCAGGCCACATGTGCCTAGTCTGTCCCAAGCCCACCCTGCCGGGTGCCACTTGGTAGAAAAATAGCACGACCTACAAACACGAAAACTAGTTGCGACTCTGGACAGAGAGATCAAGTTGGTTAATAGGTCGAGAGGGCCGAGTTACGGAACCCAATGTGTGGTAATGTCGAGTTATTGGACAACATACATAGAACTCGATTGCTTAAGGATGGTTCCAGTGAGACAACCCACCATGTACTCCTACATGGCCTCTCACCGCTACCTTTACCAATGTTCACACACTTAATTCTCAGCATAATAACATAGCACTGCACTCCAATTCATTCCCAGTGAATCAGACCTTACACAACTCTAAGCAATAGCAGGCATGGCATGGTAGGAACAGAACATGGCTCAATCAACTCCTACACATGCTAGTGGGTTTCAACTATTTACTGTGGCAATGACAGGTCATGCACAGGAATGGGTTCAAGTACCGCAGCACAAAGTAGCAGATGAATCGTTGTTGTCCTAATGCAATAACTGAGAGCAGGAGCGAGAGAGTAGGTTTGTATCGGAATGAACAAGGGGGTTTGCTTGCCTGGTAGATCAACAGAGGGCCTTTGCTCCTCGGGCGGTACTCAAAGCGGTCTCCGGAGCAGGACCTATCGAGAAGGAACGGTGTCGACAATCAAAACACAAGCATATGCAACAATATGATGCATGATCATGGCATGTAGATGTGATGCTGTTTGAGCTAATGCAACTAGCTGTTATTTGGATGGAGTCCATTTGAATCAAAGATTCAAATGCATCTCCAAAATAAGCCCTTTATAAATGTCATTTTAGTGCTTTCACCTATACAGCAGGTTTAGGTTGGTTTTTCATGCATGAAACTGGTACAGATGGACAGATTGCATTTTTCTGATAATTTTTCATATATAATTTATTTCAATCTGAGCTACGGTTGAATTTCTATGATTTTTTGAAGTTTACAACATTTTCTGGAATTTCCTGATTTAATTTAAATCCAGAAAATAAATAACTGCGTCAACACTGCATCATGCTTGCGTCAGCAAGTCAACAGCACTGACTGGGGTCAAACCTAACGTGTGGGGTCCACACGTCAGTGACATAGTGTTAAACAGGGAGTGAGGGAGTCCTGGATTAGGGGGTGTCCGGATGGCCGGACTATGACCTTTGGCCGGACTCCTGGACTATGAAGATACAAGATTGAAGACTTCGTCCCGTGTCCGGATGGGACTTTCCTTGGCGTGGAAGGCAAGCTTGGCGTCTGGATATGTAGATCTCCTTCCATTGTAACCGACTCTGTAACCCTAACCCTGTCCGGTGTCTATATAAACCGGAGGGTTTTAGTCCGTAGGGCGAACAACAATCATACCATAGGCTAGCTTCTGGGGTTTAGCCTCTCGATCTCATGGTAGATCTACTCTTGTACTACCCATATCATCAATATTAATCAAGCAGGATTAGGGTTTTACCTCCATCGAGAGGCCCGAACCTGGGTAAAACATCGTGTCCCTTGTCTCCTGTTACCATCCGCCTAGACGCTACAGATTGGGACCCCTACCGAGATCCGCGGTTTTGACACCGACATTGGTGCTTTCATTGAGAGTTCCTCGTATGCGTCACCTTTAGGCCCGATGGCTCCTTCGATGATGAACAACGACGCGGTCCAGGGTGAGACTTTTCTCCCCGGACAGATCTTCGTATTCGGCGGCTTTGCACTGCGGGCCAATTAAGCAGCCATATGGAGCAGATTGAAAGCTCGCCCGCCATCGAGTCAGATTTGGAAGTTTGAACTACGACCGGCGTCGCGGAGACTTGATCTTGACGGGTTCGAGCCCGCCACCAAGTCGCCCGCCTTTATTACGATGGGCGCGATCTAGCTCTGCCGCCGACACAGTGTCTTGGAGGCGCACGATGTCCGCTCCGAACCTTAGCTCGAAGCCGACTGTGCCAATCGAGGATGGGTGGTTGGACACCGCCTCGGGGGCTGCAATCTCTACGGCGATCGAGCCGAACACCATACCCGTCCTTTGCGACAATCGTGACTCCAAAGTGCCGGACTCCTTTCCGGACTCCGAACCTTCCGCGCCCCTGCCAATCGAATCCGATTGGGCGCCGATCATGGGGTTCACTGCTGCGGACATCTTTCAGCACTCGCCCTTTGGCGACATTCTGAATTCACTAAAGTCTCTCTCTTTATCAGGAGAGCCCTCGCCGGACTATGGTTGGCAAGGTTGGGATGCGGACGACGAAGAAATTCAAAGCCCACCCACCACCCACTTCATAGCCACTTGTCGATGATTTAACCGACATGCTCGACTTGACTCGAAGACATCGGCGGTATGGACGACGAAGCGAGGAGCGAACAAGAACCAAGCGCCCACGAGGCGCTTTGTAAAACCACCTCGTCATATGACATATACATGGTGGACACCCCAAAAGAAGGGAACGGCGACGGAACAACAGAGGATGACCCCTCCAAGAAACAGCCTAAGCGCCGGCGTCAGCGGCGCCGCTCTAAATCCCGCCACAGCAAAAACGGCGATTCCGGCACCGGAGACAATAACACCCCGGACAGTACCGAAGACAACCTCCTCCAGCAGGATTCAGCACAGGAGGATGGAGAAGCCAGCCCTCATGAGAGAGCGGCAGACAGAGAGGTAGAGGACGATAATTACATGCCTCCCTCCGAAGACGAGGCTAGCCTCGACGACGAGAAATTTGTCGTGCCTGAGGATCCCATCGAACAAGAGCGTTTCAAACGCAGGCTCATGGCCACGGCGAGCAGCCTCAAGAAAAAATAACAACAGCTTAGAGCTGACCAAGACTTGCTAGCCGACAGATGGAATGATGTCCTTGCGGCCGAAGAGTACGAACTCGAAAGCCCCTCCAAGAGCTACCCAAAATGCAGGCCGCTACCTCGATTAGAGAAGGAAGCACCTAGACCTACATCACCAGCGCATGATACGACCGACCGGCCACCTTGTGGCCGTGACAGAGAGGCCTCTCGGCCCTCCACTCAAGCCGCACCCCAGCACCGCTCAAAGAATACCAAGGCACGGGGAAATGTGCCAGACCTGCGAGATATATTGGAGGACAGGGCAAGGCAAACAAGATCGATCTATGGATCGCGTGGGCGCTGTCGGAGTAATGGGCCACGGGTAGGCAAACCCGAGCCTCTGGACCTTTCAAAACATCGGGGCAGACTGCGCCCCACAAGACCCCAAGACGAAGAGTCGCCTTCTGAGAGTCGGCGACAAAGCCGCCGACTGTCCCTCCCAGCCGAGTCCCAGAGACAGCCTCAAGATAAGCCGACTCCCAGCCAGCGACTTCCGATGAAGCCGGCTGTGGGGAGTCGGCCCGCGACTCCAACCACCTCCTGCCTGTGCGACTACGGACGTGATGGGATGGAGCCGCCTTGCAGCCCATCCCTGCCCCGCTCATAAAGGACAGGCAGGGCCACAGAGCGCCGTACTGACGGAGATCTCCGTCCGGCGCGACACCGTTGCCACGCCGGCCCTGACGTCAGCCCCGTGGGCAGATCTCTGTACCCACGATGGCCTGTCTGTACGACCCGAAGACGGCGGGACCCGCCTATCGGCGGGAGTGCAGAAGATGGCGAGAGCATCCCAAGACGGACCGCTGGGAGTCGGCCTCCGAGAGTCGGCCGGCCCCTCCCACGGGCTCCATGCGCCATTAACCCGGACAAGGCGAGGAATGGCAGCGAGGATCGATCCGCCGGGCGGCGGCTCGCTGTTATGACCCCACGACTAAGCTCGCGTCATTAGAAGTCTTGACTCTGATAACCCACAGCCGGCAAGACCACCCCGGCGGACAAGGGCTGTCGGCCCCATGCTGGACCGTCGGCGGGGCCCACTAGTCGGCGGGCCCTAGAAGTCAGCGGAGAAGACGGCGACTTAAGAGACTGACGGATGGGACCTGCTCCCAGACGGATTACCATTGTACCCGAAGTAGGCCTACTCTCGCGCCGGGGCACCCATGCAAAGGGTTGGAACCTAGTAGTTTGACACACACATAGAGGGAAGAGAAGAGCTAGCCGTGCCCTTCCCTTTCCTCACCCCGAACAGCTCAAGGAGCAATCTTGTACTCACTTTGCCATAGTGATCATGCGGAGACCCATGAGCAGCAGCAGAGGGTGTTATCTCCTCGGAGAGCCACGAAGCTGGGTAAGATTCGCCGGCGTGCATGCCTTCGCCTCATCCCGTTTCCACGCACCGGCGACATTCTACTCGCCCCCTCCATGATAAGCCATCCTTTGGCATATGTCGCACCCGACCCCCGACATTTGGCGCCCACCGTGGGGCTAGGTGCACCGTCGTCCGGAGACCTGCTCTGGACGGGAACCCTCTTCCTCCCTGGCGGCGCGCAGCCAGCTGCACGCCAGACGGAGTCTGCGCCGACGCTGCTGCATGGCGCTGAGGTGCTTCTTGTGGCGAGCTGCCTCGCCGAACTTGTCGGCGAGGTTCGCCTCTCCGACGAGCCTGCATCCGATGCAGGCACAGATGGCCCCGAGAGCCTCCTCACGGGCCTCCTCGAGCAGCTCCACGTCGCCGGCGAGCCTGCCGCCGACCTGGAGTCGGTAGGCTCCACCGACCCGATGCTGGTCGACTCCGACACCGTGTCGCTCGACGCGTTCCCCACCAACGTGGTGGTCTACGATGAGCCGCTCCCTCGCGCGGAGAGCGGCGGAAGCACCGTCACGGAGGTGCTCGTCATCGGTCACAGCGAGCCTTCCGGCGAGGGAGCTCGTGACCCTCTCGACGCGGTTCTGCAAGTCCTAACCGCGCCTATTCCGGAAGACGCCGACGATGGGACGCTGGAAGCGCGCCGCCTCCAGCTCCTCGTGGGCGCAAAGAAGCTGACAAGCATTAGACGCTTGTCAAAAGCCTACCAGCGTGAGATGGATCGCGCCGTGGGCGGCTCGCCGGCTCCGACTGGGCCTAGCCGCCTAGGCGCGGTCCAGCAGCGCGGCGTAGCCATCGCCAATCTGTTTGGGGCCAATCGCCCCGTGTACGCCACGCCCGCGGAGAACATCCGCGCCGCCCAGGCGGCGGCAGACGAGCTGGATAACTTCGAGGGCGAGGAGCGCCGCCTTATGACAAAGCGAGTCCAGCAGCTCCTCGACGCGGCTGCCGCGCAAGACGAAGCCGGCTGCTGCACGGAGGCACCGCGACGACAACACGGCGACTTGCCTCCCCGCCGAGATCAAGGCGCGACGTCTCGGACGCCGACTGGCGGCGTCCATGGAAGAAAAAACAAGGATCCGGTTGTTAGCCATAGTCGGACCCACATCTCCATCGAGCGCGACGAAGACGGCCGCCCGAGAGCAGTGGAGCGGCGGGACGACTATCTGCCCCCTCCTCCCCGCAGAGAAAGGCGAGTCTCTCCACCACCCGTCGAGCATCCGACTCTCGGTGACCGCCTTGGTCGCCGAGAGGGAGTCGGAGAAAACGACGCCCGCCACCGGATCGAGCGACTCCACCGATCCCTTGCGCTGTAAGAAGAAGACGAATTGGGCCCGGCCTGTGTCGGACCTCGCATCCGAGACGAGCCCTTCCCCAGCGGGTTCACACTCCCCCGAGATACGCCCAAATACACCGGCTCCGTCAAGCCGGAGGACTGGCTCGTGGACTAATCCACGGTTGTCAGCATAGAGAACGGCAACAAGCGCGTTGCCGTAAAGTATGTTCCCCTCATGCTCCAGGGCACGGCCCGGACATGGTTAAACAGCTTGAAGCCACGCAGCATCAACAACTGGGTCGACTTCACCGAGGCCTTCGTCCACAACTTCACGAGCACATACTGGCGACCTCCCAAGCCTCGCCAGCTTTCCTTGTCGTGCAAGGCCCCAACGAGTCCACTCGCGACTACCTCACGCGTTGGGCGAGTTCGGAACTCCTGCGGGAGTGCACAAAGTGCGAGCTATCGAGTACTTCACCGCCGGGTGCAGAGAAGGCACCCTCCTCAAGCACAAGCTCCTTTGCGACGAGCCGGAGACCCTCGACGAGCTGCTGATCATAGCAGACAAGTACGCCACAGCCGACTCCTCCATGAAGTCGGAGATCAAAGTCAGTGCGACTGACAAGGTGGCTCCCCGGCTCCCAGAACTCCGGCTGGCGACACCAGTCGGCGACAGCAGCAGAATGATCCTGGCGCAAGGCCCGCAGCCGGCTTCCAACAGCCGGCGGTGGCGGCAATCGAACCAACAACGGAGGGCAGCCTCCCTAGCGGCGAAAGGCGGCAAGTCCAACTGGTTGCCGGCCTTCTCTTCTGGCAGACTCTAGATGGACCTCCAAATTCCATAGCGGTAGCCGGGCCGTCCGAACCACACCACCGGAAGTGCCAGCGGCTCACCAGGATCGCCAAGGAGGCGGCCTCATCCCTCCCCGCCTTTGGGCGCCGCCTCGACCACCGCCCGGCCGATTGTCGAGGCCACGTCGGCGCAGTACAAGACGAGTACCTAGAAGAGCATGGAGCCTATGTAGTGTTCACCAGTGTGGCCGACGATCGCCGCAGTAGGCGGCAGCAACAGCAAGAAGTGAATGCAGTAGCATCAGATACTCCAGAATTCATGCATCGGTCGAGAAACCTATCAGCTGGGCAGGCTGATCACCCGGAGGTGATGCCGAATCCGGGCTCCTACGCCCGGTCTTGGCACCACCCTTGCCGCGAGATAGGCGGTCGCTCGCTTCTCTCGAAAGGCGATGACGGAGGCAACAACATCAACATCTGTACAAGGATACAATGGAGAAGTTAGGAATCAAGCAAAGACAGCTTCAGAACAGCCGGACTGTGTTCCACGGAATTGTACCTGGCCTTTCCTGCTCACCGATCGGCAAAATCCTGATAGACGTCCTCTTTGGGGACAAAGATCACTTTCGCCGAGAGCCAGTCTGGTTCGAAGTGGTGGACCTCGAAATCCCATACCATGCTCTGCTCGGCCGACCTGCTTTGGCCAAGTTCATGGCGGTCCCCCACTACGCCTACCTCAAGATGAAGATGCCGAGTACCAAGGGATTCTCGACCGTGGCGGCGACTCTGAAAAGTCGTCCTTTGTGCTTGTTGAAAGCAACCGGCTGGCGAGTCCACAGTGATCGCAATGAGAAGCGGCTTCTTGATCGGGTTGTGGCGATGGCCGGCAAGCAGCCAGAGATGTCGCCCAACCCCAAGGAGTCGGAAGCTGAGGGCTCGTTCAAACCGGCCAAAGAGACCAAGAAGATACCCTCGGACCCAGAGCACAGGAGAGGTATGCTGTCATAGGTGCAAACCTTGACAGTAAATAGGAAGGCGAGCTCGTCGATTTCCTCCGTGAGATTCGGGACATTTTCGCATGGTCTCCCAAAGACATGCCAGGTGTACCGACGGAATTCGCCGAGCACAAGTTACATGTCCGATCTGATGTGAATCCCGTCGGCAGCCCTTGCGCCGCTGTCGAGAGAGAAAAGAAGAGTTGTTGGAGAAGAGATAGCCCGGCTCCTCGCAGCGGTTTCATCATGGAAGTGTTCTTTCGAGTGGTTAGCGAACCCGGTCTTGGTACTAAAGAAGAACAAGCGTGGCGGATGTGTATTGACTACACAAGCCTCAACAAAGCCTGCCCCAAGGACCCGTTCGCTTTGCCAAGAATTGATCAGGTGATAGACTCCACAGTCGGATGCGAGCTGTTGAGCTTCTTAGATGCATACTCAGGATATCACCAGATCAAGCTAAACCCGGCCGATAGATTGAAGACCGCCTTCATCACGCTGTTTGGAGCCTTCTGCTACCTTACCATGACGTTCGGCTTGAGGAATGCCGGCGCCACCTTTCAGCGTTGCATGCAGAAGTGCCTCCTCAAGTAGCTTGGCGAAGCATGCGTTTACGTGGGCGGCGTGGTGGTGAAGACGGAGAAGCGAGGAACGCTGTTGGAAGACCTCAAGGAGACCTTTCAAAATCTGCGCCGATTCCAGATCAAGCTCAACCCAGAGAAGTGCGTCTTCGAAGTACCAGCCAGCCAGCTCCTTGGTTTCCTGGTCTCTGAACGCGACATAGAGTGCAACCCCGTGAAGATCAAGGCAATTGAAAGGATGGAAGTACCCCGCCGGCTGCTAGATGTGCAAAAGTTCACGGCTGCTTGGCGTCCATCGGCCGATTCATCGGCCGGTGGCGAAAGCTCTTCCTCTGTACCAGCTCATGAAGAAGACCACCTTCTTGAATGGAATTCAAAGCGGAATGACTTTTCTCCGTTGAAGAAAATGCGACTACTCCCCGATCTTTGCGGCTCCGACTCCAAAGGAGCCCATGCTCCTGTATATTGCCGCCACCGGCGGGTAGTCAAGACATCATTCTAGTTGAGCAAGGAGGAAGGCAAGGAGCTACCTGTCCGAGACCGGTATATTACAGCGAAATCTTGTCGACCTCCAAGCAGAACTACCCCACTACGGAAGATGTGTTCTGGCGTGCACTTTTCCGCCAAGAAGTTGAAGCCTTACTTTCAAGAGCATCCAATCACCGTGGTTTGCAGCTCCGCTTAGCAGAGATCATCGGAAGCTGAGGCGCTTACGGCGAGTGGCCAAATGGGCCATAGAGTTGGCCCCTACACCATCTATTACCAGCCCTGCACCGCCATCAAGTCACAAGCACTGGCCGACTTCCTCGTCGACTGGGCGAGACCCAATACCTACCGCGCCCGACTCCACCCATTGGCGGATGCACTTTGATGGCTCGGATCGCACCCGGCTTGGGAGCGGCGTGGTCCTCACTTCCCCAAAGCCGACACGCTCAAATCGCGCTGCAGATCCGCCGCGCCTCCAACAACGTCGCCGAATACGAGCCGCTCATTCACGGGCTCCGGCTTGCCAAAGAGCTTGGCATTCGCCGGATCCTGTGCTCGTTGTTGGCACAAGCGTTGGCTCGATGTTGCGCGCTAAATCCGCGATCCTCGGTAGCGGATGCGGGAGCCTCGGCACCCTTGAACACCACCTTCCAGGCATCTTCATACGTAGTGTCGAAGAGCCTGCTCAGGGTTTGGTGCTGTGCCGGATCAAACCCCCACAAGTTGAAAGCTCGTTGTTGGCACGGGAGGATCCGGCGGATGAGCATAACCTGGACTACATTGACAAGTTTGAGCTTCTTGCTCACCAGGTTTTGGACGCAGGTTTGGAGTCCGGACAACTCCTCCAAATTACCCCACGACAAGCCCGTCTCTTTCCAGGAGGTGAGCCGTGTAGGGAAGCGGATCGAATTCGGGGTCGCTGCCCATTCAAGTCCGCGCTGCTCGGTGATGTAGAACCATCCCGATTGCCACCCTTTATGGTCTCCACGAAGGAGCCCTCGAGCCATGTAACATTGGGCATCTTGCCCACCATGGCGCCTCCGCACTCCGCTTGTTGGCCGCCCACTACCTTGACTTGACACTAAAGGTCTTCAACCATAAACGAAGTGGGGCTGGATGCGAGGAAGGCCTCGCTACCTGACGATGAGCGTCGAGATATTGAGGATGAAGTTCGGGGCCAGATCGTGGAAATCCAGTCCGTAGTAGAACATGAGTCCCCGGACAAATGGGTGAAGTGGGAAACTTAGTCCGCGGAGGAAGTGGGTGAGCTGCCCCTTGTCGGGAAGCCGGTGCGCGATGTCATTAGACAGGTATCCAGCCTTCCTCAGCTTCTTGATGTGTCCCTCTGTGATGGAGGAAACCATCCACTTGCCTCCCGCTCCGGACATGGCTGGAGAAGGTTGAGGTGGGATGTGCGGACTTGGGCGCTGGAGCTCGAGTGCGCGAAAATGGATAAGCAAAGGAGGAAGAAGGCGTAGATGGAAAAGGTGGATCCTTATCCCCTTATATGGGCGGACAAAACTATGCGCCCCCACCCGCCTGGTAAAACTCGCTTATCTCCCAAGCGCCGTAAATTAATGGCGCGTTTGGGTTACCAACGTCCGTATTGATGAGAATCCCGGAATAAGGGGACACGATCTCTACTTTAACAAGACGTGCCAAGGAAACCGCCTCGCTAAGTGTGCTGAGGTGGGACAGTAAAAACGATTCGAATAAAGGCTTGGCCGTGGTGTGATGACATGCTGCGAAATACGTTAGCAGATTAGATTTGTGTGAATATTATTCTCTCTATGATGGTATGTGGAATTTGTTTTGCAGAGCCGGACACTATCCTTGTGTTCAATATCTTCTATGGACTATACGGAGGAGGAACCCACCTTGCAATGCCGAAGACAATCTGCGCGCTGGACTCATCGTCATTGAAGCCTGGTTCAGGGGCTACTGAGGGAGTCCTGGATTAGGAGGTCTCCGGACAGCAGGACTATATCCTTTGGCCGAACTGTTGAACTATGAAGAACAAGATTGAAGACTTTGTCTTGTGTCCGGATGGGACTCTCCTTGGTGCGGAAGGCAAGCTTGGCGATACGGATATGTAGATCTCCTTCCATTGTAACCGACTCTGTGTAACCCTAACCCTCTCCGGTGTCTATATAAACGGAGGTTTTAGTCCGTGGGATGAACAACAATCATACCATAGGCTAGCTTCTAGGGTTTAGCCTCTCGATCTCGTGGTAGATCTACTCTTGTACTACCCATATCATCAATATTAATCAAGCGGGAGTAGGGTTTTACCTCCATCGAGAGGGCCCAACACAGGTAAAAACATCGTGTCCCTTGTCTCCTGTTACCATCCGCCTAGACACACAGTTCGGGACCCCTACCCGAGATCCGCGGTTTTGACACCGGCAGGGGGTTTTACTAATCTAATTAAAAGATTAGGCGCGAGGCCCTTGTCGGTGTTAGGGTTAGCTTAAATGGTGATTAGCGCTAAGCTAATAACCGGCCGACAGAGGCGATATGTCGAGCCGGGCGAGTCGCCGTGGCGACCTCGGGGCAGCGGCATCCGCGTTACATAGCCCGCGCGGCGGCTAAGGGCACCGGGCGTAGCCGGGCTCGTCGCATCGAGGACCATCTCGGGAGGCTGCGAGGCGGCGGAGCTAGCCGGGCGGCTTCGCGGCGGCGGCGGAGCACGGCTTCGAGCGGGAGTGGGCTGCGGGGCACGGGGAGGCCACCCGAGGGGCTCTGCGGCACCCTCGTGGCACCATGAGCACGCTGACGCGCTCGGTTGCGGGCTGCGGTGGCCAGGGCGACGGCGGCGACATGGACAGCGGCGAGAAGCTACGGCTGTGGTGCGGAGAAGAAGCTATGGCGTGCGAATAGCTAAACGGAGAGAGGGGGACGGGGCAGGAGCTCACTGCGGTTCCGATGGAGTCTTCGGTGAGCTCGGGGGAGGCCGGATGCGAGCGGAATAGCGAGGGCGATCTCCGGCGACCGGAGATGAAGACGGCAACGATGGCGGCTCTCAAGGGCCTCCTGAGGCGCGTGGCTTGACGGGGAGGTAGCCAGCGATGTGGCGGAGCTTCTGGGCACGGGGAGAGGGCGAGGGGGAGGCGGTGGCTATGGCAATGGTGGCTGGTGGCGACGACAGCGCTCGGCCACGGGGTGAAGGAGAGAAACAGGGGAGGAGGGAGAACGAGAGAGAGTGAGAGCGGTGCGGGGCGGCGCGTGGCATCGCGCGGGGCTTCCAAATGGTGAGGAGGGCAGGCGGGGCAGGTGGCGTGGCGGCCCGACCGTCTTGTGGCCTGACCACACCCCTTGCCGATGGGCGCCAAGAGGACGACAGTCTTGGTGGGCTGGCCAGGTGGGCCGCCTGATGCTTAGCAGACAGCTGCAGTAAGCGCCAGTAGGTTTTCCCCATTTTGTTTCTTTTCTATTTTTCTGACATATGTTTTGATTTAATAATAATACTAAATCATTTTATTTTCTTATGCCAATTTTTGCAGGAACTAGTGGTATTATTCCAGAGCTCCTCAACAAATGGCACAATTTTTGGACATATATTATATATATATTATATATATCCAATGCAAATAATTATGCATTAATTCCAAATGCCCAAAATAAATACTTATGAGCTCCTAAAAATATTAGTTTGATTTGTATCTCTGTCCAATATTTTCAGAGAGGAACATGAGCATTTTCTTGGACCCTTTTGGAGCAATTTTTATTTGGGTCATTTCCAGAAATGATTCCGAGGGTTTCACAAATCCCCAATTCAAATTTAAATGAAATTTAAACATGATGCACACATGACTAGCTAGTCTAGGTCATACCAGAACTAGGGATGTGACATATGGATTGACAACCATTGATGTTGCTTTAATATGATGTACTTGTAATTCATTGATGTTGCTTTACACAAGTTTTATTTGCATTGGTCAATAGTAGTTCTTCCCTAATGCGCAAAGAACTGAAATATAAAGGAGGAACTAGAACTTGCCATCCTATATGTAGAACAAGGAACACTGTAGTACAGTTCTAGTTTTGCTTTTCACTGCGAGAGTAGGATTCTAGATGCATGGTTTAGTCTACTCTATCTAGTGTGTGTTTGGGAGAGTAGGATCCTGTACGTAGAACTGAAATATCTATAGGATCATGTACGTAGTCTGCTCTATCTACTACTCCCTCTATAAACTAATATAAGAGTGTTTAGATCACTAATTTAGTATTCTAAACGCTCTTATATTAGTTTACGGAGGGAGTAGTTCTTATTAGTAATTTGGTACTCCAGTTGTGCTTTTCAATACCGGCTTATGATAATTTTTCTTGCCTGCTTCAGTCACAATCTTGGCCAACGTTTTTACCTGTCATAGGATGACACACACAAACACCTGCCGGATCATAAAATATAATTATTTTTTCTTTATCCCCTGATTAAATATGAGTACTTTATAGTGACTGCAAGTGGCATTCCGGTTCTTAGGACATTCTGAATCTGATTACTTTGTAGATGTTCAAAGAAGCTTGAAGAAATTATATTATTTTCGCAAGAAATGTAGTATAGATTTTTTTTATGCACGCTGCACATATCATATGATGGTTGATACTATTTCATCTTAATCTGCTTATACTTAAAAATAGTCTATTGAAATTGTGAACTGTTGCTAACTTTTTTGTAGTTCAATCAACATCAAGCTGTTGGTACCTAATGTCGATGCGGAGTGGAGAAAAGACCTGAGTAGGGCTAGTGATCTTCGCCTTGCAGTTCATCTTGTTCAAAAGTATCTCTACCTCAGACATGGCCATTGATAATTCAATACATTTTGTTGTGCACAAACTTGAACGATGATGGCACATGAAAATAGTTTAGGCCAACACTCGATCGCAATGAAACATGGCCCGACCGATATTTGAACCTTGGTGAATTGATGGTTATCAGTTGTAATATTTCTTCAAATTCTAGTTTACATGAATTTTGATTTTTTTTGAATTATTTGTGGATCAGAGCCCTTGGATCTTAATTGCTACAGTGCATCATCAGGTGATCTTATTCGAGTTGTGTTTGTTATCTGTGCTGTTTGAGGGATTTCCTCCCCCACCCCCCTTGTTGCCATTTGGGCACCTGGGCAGTGGAACATCTCCCACGTGGGGGGAGGGATCTCATGAGAATAGTGAAATCTCCCTCTAGGGGTTTATTTGCCTGGTATTTTCCTACCCAACAACCAAATGAGGCCTTAGTGCGGCTATTACCTCCATATTATCCGAATTCACTTCGATCCTATTGCAGCCTGCTGTACGAGCCAAGTTCAAGCCAAACCTGACCGCAATGGCTTCTGTCATGAGTGCATCATAACAGATATTCAGTTTTTCATTTGCAGCCGCTATGAACTTGCCGTTATGATCTCAGATGACAGCTCCAACCGAGGCTTCGAGTTTGTCAGCATCGAACCCTGCATCCACATTAAGCTTGACGTAATCATGCCTCGGTATGACCCAGCCATCAATGCGTACTCGCGCCTTAGGTGAATAAGCTGAAATTAAATTTGCCGCCATTGCTCGAACTGAGAGATTAATTTGGGATGCAGTTTGCGGTGTTCCCCCATGCGTATGCTTTCTCCTTTCCCGCCACAAATACCAGAAGCAAGTTTCCTTCAGCTTCGGAAGCCCCAGGATCTGGACATAGTGCTCAGGTAGATTTAGAAGAAAATCCAAAACCCTCTCACCAGACTTGTCCATAAGCAAACCTTGCTTTATCACTTCGTACAGGCACAACAGTTTCCAAACCTTGACTTTCCCCGGGCAGTTCAGAGACCAAATAGACTCCCAAGTGGGCGTAATTGAGGACGATCTGCCAACACGTTGTAAACGTTGCCCGAATTGACTATCCCAAACTGCGTGATAGGCAGATCTTACTGAAAAAAACCCGTTTTTGTATAGCTCCAAGCCACAAAATCTATCATCTCATAAACTGGCAGTGGGATGGAGAGAATTCTTTGAACATCCACACTACAAAAGGTTTGGTTCACCAGCAACGTGTCCCAATCCCCTGTCGCTGGGTCAATAAATTCTTCCACATGGGATATAATGTGATTCCCTCTCACGGAAATAACCTTCCTGTTTGGTGATTGAGGTATCCAATTGTCCTCCCATATCTTAATTTTCTGTCCTTCACCCACCCTCCATATATGTCCACACTTTAGGGTCTCCACTCCTGCCATTATGCTTTACCAAGTATATGAAGATTTCTTATTTAAATTAACATTCAGGAGATCATCATTTTTGCTTTGAGGATCTTTGCACATAGGGAATCCGGGTTGTCGATAAGTCTCCATGCTTGCTTTGCCAAAAGTGCAAGATTAAAGCACTGATTATCCCTAAAGCCCATTCCACCTTTATTTTTCGGTATGCACATCTTCCACCAAGCAAACTAGTGCATTCTCTTGTGTGATGCGGCATCACCCCACCAAAATCTTGCTATCGCGTCTGTAATTCCTTTGAAAATTTTCTTAGGAATTTTGAAGACCGACATCGCATAAGTTGGTATGGCTTGCGCTACAGACTTAAGAAGCACCTCTTTACCTCCAGAGGACAGGCTTTTTTCCTTCCATCCAGTTAATCTCAGTATCAACCGGTCCACCAAATACTGAAAACTGTCAGACTTGTCCAATCCTAACGTAGCTGGCAATCCCAAATACTTATCATTTATAGCTTCTGTCATGATGTTCAGTGTTGAGCATACCTGGGCCTTAACACCTACATCTGTATTGGGACTAAAGAAAATACTTGATTTATCAACACTCACAAGCTGACCTGACGCCCCACAATAAGAGTCCAGAACAGCTTTCAGTGATATTGCATTCTGCTCATTTGTTGTCATGAGAATTAAGGAATCATCTGCAAATAGAAGGTTTGTAACAGTTGGTGCATCTCTGCATACTTTCAACACCACCAAGTCACATGTATGCTCAGCATGATTAAGTAGGGTTGTTAGTCCTTCAGTACAAAGCAGAAATAAATAAGGAGAAAATGGATCTCCCTGCCGCAGCTCCCTCGACGGTTTGATTATCTCCGTTTCCACTGAATTGTATCTTACTCTATACTCCACCGAAGAGACACAAACCATGATCATTTTAACCCATTCGACCTTGAACCCCAGTTTTAGCAGAATAGCTTCCAAAAACACCCACTCCACTCTGTCGTATGCCTTGTGCATATCCAGTTTAACTGCACACCACCCCTCCTTGCCTTTACTTTTCTGTTTAATTGCATGGAGACTCTCATATGCTATCAGCACATTATTAGTAATCAACCTTACAGGGACAAAAGCACTCTGTGTGGGGCTAATGATTTCAGGAAATAATTGTTTCAACGTTGTAGCAATCATTTTAGAGATAGTTTTATACACAACATTACGTAAGCTAATGGGTCTGGATTGTGTAACTTTCTCTGGTGCATTTACCTTTGGGATCATAACAATGGTAGTGTCATTCCACCCCGGAGGCATTACTTGTGTATTCACTACTGTTAAAACTTCCATCACTAGATCATCTCCTAGCATTGGCCGAAACCGCTTATAAAACACTGCATGAAGCCCATCCGGCCCTAGAGCCTTGAAATCACCAATAGAGAATAGAGCTTTTCTAACTTCCTCCGTTGTATAAGGCGCCATCAGCAGGTCATTCATACCATCTGTAACTCGTCGATGCACCTTAGATAATACATCCTGGTCCGGCTGGTGTACCTGAGATGTAAACAGAGAAGAAAAATACTCCGAGATAATGCCATTGATATCCTCTACGTCCTCCTTCCAAACCCCTATGTCATCTAACAGTTTTTTGATACTATTCCTCTTCTTTCTCGTAGATGCAGCTCTATGAAAATAGGATGTATTTCGATCACCGTGCAACAACCAGTTCGCACGCCCCCTCTGTAACCAATTGAGCTCTTCCTGATCTAATAAATTTTCAATCAGAACTTGAATATCCTTCAGTTCCTGCCAAATCTCACTGGTGTTCGGCCTCCTTTTGAGCTTCTCTAAGTCTTTCCTTAGTTTATTTATCCTTTTCTTGGGGCTCTTTACTGTCTCTCGATCCCATTCATGCAGATCCTTTAACACAGATCGAGTTATGTCCGCGAGAGAAGGTCCCAACCCGGCCAATTTTTCTCGTTCCCATGCAGAATTAATAATATCATTTACGGTCTCCTTGTTTAACCACCGGGCTTCAAACATACGTTTATGATTCTGCCGCTGTTGTTCCATCACCGGTTTATAATACTCCGTGTCCAACAAAATAGGCCTATGATCTGAATGAACATGTTGTTCATGCATTACAGCTGCGTGGGGGGATTTCTCAGCCCACGAGTCATTACAAAGGGCTCTGTCCAGCCTCTCTCAAATATCCCCTGGTCTCCAAGTAAAATCATCACCTATGAACATAACCTCATGTAGTCCACAGTCTTCAATACAATCTCTAAATTCTCTCATATATATTCAGGCCTAGCATTGCCTCCTTCTTTCTCACTCATGTTTGTGATTTCGTTGAAGTGTTCGATGATCAACCACGGTCCAGCATTACTTGCATGGATGTCCCTCAAATAACTCCAAGAGAAATGTTTCCTCTCCCAACTAGGTTCTCCATAGAACCTTGCAAGCCGCCAAGATGGAGCATTCCCATCCATCACAATACCATCTATAAAATTATCCGAAGAGTAATTCAAAATCACTTCATTTATTAAATTATAGAAGAGTACAAGACCACCAGCCCGCCCATCACTAGGCACTAGATGAAACCGCTCAAAACCTAGTTTAACTCTCACAGACTCTGCCTTCTCATTATTCAAATGTGATTCCGACAAAAAGATCACATCGGCTTTCAAACGCTCTTGGGTATCCAAGAGTTCATAAACTGTCGTGGTCGAAAGCAGACCACGACAATTCCATGCTAGGGTTTTCATTGCCCGGCGATCCTCCAGCCCGGAGTTCGCCGATCTGTTCTTGGTTTGTGACACGTCATCATCTCCTTTGTCCATAGCTGATTCCGGGCTGTCATGCTCCTGGTTATCCTTCACCGTCTTTATTCTTTTATACTCCTTCCTTGGAGACACATACACAGGTGGGAGAGGAGGGACCTGTGCCTTATCCCTGATGACTAACGCTTGCGAGTCTGACCCTCCTCCAACCACAGCATCCTCCAAAGCACTTGATGTGTTCTCAACTGACGCCCTCTTGTTTGGAGTTTGAGTTGTCTCATACAGAGAATTAGCTATACCAGGAGGAATCACCACAATATTTCCCATGTTCTCATTCATATTATCTTTTGGGTCTGGTTGAGACCCGTCACCCGTCTGCTGCTACTGTTGTCGGGCATTGAATCGCCAACTTTGGTTTGGATTATAGGGTTCTCGACCCATCCCACGACCGCCAGTCCCCTGTCCACCTCGGCCCCGCTGTGGCCCAAAGCTTCCTCTTCCTCCCGCTCTGTAGCACACATTGTCAGCCATTAGAAACTCTCCCCATTGGAAACTTGATACATCATGTTCCCCCTCTCCACACTCCTCATACCAATGACCAAATTCGCCACAATTGTAGCAGAAGGTTGGGAGATTCTCATACTTGAATTGATATCGGACTCTCTCTCCTCCCCCTTCTTGCCGGTGATGAAGCATTTAATCTTGGCGTTGATGTCGATGTTAACTTTAACTCTTACAAACTCCCTGAAAAAACCCGCTGGGAGCTTTAGCTGAACCTCTTCCGCCTTTCCAATCCTTGATGCCAGACCCCTCACCGCAGGTTCGATCAAGAACTTATCCGGCAAACGATGAATCTGTGCCCAAACACCAAGTCTATCGAGCTTGATGGAGTCCGGATTCTTAAACCCATCATATTCCTTCATGATCACAGCATGGTCTCGAAACAGCCATGGCCCCTCCGCCATTACCTTGTTCCAATCACCTGAGCACCCAAATTGAGCCGTAAAGAGGTTCTCCTTGATCTTCCTCCAGATCACCGGTTTGGCCGGGTCCCATGCCGCTCGCATGTCATTATAGAGGGCATTAGGGATGAAGGTTTGCGGCGTGTGTACTCGGGCAATAGCCAACCACTTCGCCTGTTCAGTCAGATCTGGCAGCGCTTCTTCCCAAATGAAATCATCGTCTTCCTCCTCCTGGAGTGTGAGGCGCGCCAGAAGGTCCTCCGGTGATTCCCTCCCGCAGCCCCCTTGCGTTCCAGGAGTCTCCGCCATCACCCCTGATCCGATCTTGTCGTTGAAAGAACAAACCCCGAGAAGAAACCCCCTTCCTGATTGCCCTACTCCCTCTGAACCAAGGCCGGGTAGGATACCAGGATCCCCCTTAGTCAGCCCGAGTCCAGAGATGTTCGGCGATCAATTGGAAAGAGGGAGATTGTGGTAGATTCGGGCGCTAGCGCCGGAAGACAGCGAAACCCTAGGTTTTATCGCCTAGGGAAAAGAACCTCGTTTATGTCCACTTTCTCAATTTCTATGTTTAGTCAAGACGCATCAGGTGAAAAAGAAAACGAAATCAAGGGGTAAGTTGCACGTCCGTCGGACAATAATCCTAGAAGATCGACCGCCGGGGCATTCGATGGAGCCCCGAACAACCGTTCGATCCCTCGTCATGAGCCATCGGGCCTTTGCAAAGGTTCATGTTGCCCTCATTGCGGCCTTGTTGCAATCCACACCGAGCAGTTTTTTTTCTATGATTGCAACTAAATGCTTAAATCCCCTTCTTTGCAACAAAGGCATGTTACGCTCAAGGCTTCACCACACGAATCTTGTTGCAATCCTCGCTGAATTTTATTTTTTCCAACGACTGCAAACTAGATCCTCAAATCCCTTTCTTTACAACAAGGTTCATGTTGCGCTCAGCCTGTGCAACTTGTCGCAATACATACCATTTTTTTTCTGCAACCGTGACTACATGGATGCGTGAGGAGAGATGCGTTGCGTGCCATCTGATCAACTAGGATCCCACGGCCACATGTCGATATGCACCCAGTTGTCAGTCGGCTGGCTCCAAGCGTTGCCATTATTTAAACGTATCTTGCACGCTTAACATGTTTCTATAGTGGCAGCACGTGAAACATTGCATGCTCGACCTCAGTAATATCCTACAGCCCCGGAACTAGAGCTTATACAACATAACTTGACTATCCAAAAGGAGGATAGCCCCCGACCTCTGCATCAGAGTGATGCATGCAGCCTATTTATTGAATTAAAGTACGGAAACAAGAATTCAGGTCCAATACTGGCTCATAAATAGGGCTCAGAAATAATAATAAAATATAAAAAGATGCCAAAGTTGGCGAAATAAATAGGCTACAATGACTAAACACCTAGTCTATTATTAGCTCGCCATTCAAATCGGTTGAAAATAACCCGTGCTACCGTCTTCAACCGGTTGCACCCAGTAACCAAAGGCTCCCTGGAGTTTGCATGAGTGAGTAACAACCACATACGGATCCAAGCAGTGGTTCTGAAGATAACCTGCAAAAAGTTGTTAAATTTTTCTGGTTAAAGATCATATCATTTCTGCAGTTCCATATAGCCCAAAATAGTGCACATATCCCTATCGAAATATGTCCCGCAATATTTAAATCCACTCCATGTATCCACATCCCAAATAATGTGTCGATGCTAGTAGGAGGATTCACGATGAAGGCTATATGAAGAGTACGCCAAAGAAGTTTGGCCAACTGACAATCTAGAAAGAGGTGTTGAATCGTCTCATCATGGTTCCAAAAACAATATCGGGAACTACCGACCCATCTTCGCTTTAGCCAGTTATCTTCTGTTAATATCACTCCCTTGTACAAACCACATGAAGATTTTAATTCTAAGCGGTACTTTAATCTTCCAGATGTGGAAAGACCTCGGGATTGGCCCAAAATCAATTAGGTCTAAGTACATAGATTTCACCGAGAAACTACCGTTCCTAGATAGTTTCGAATAAATGGTATCTGGTTGCTCCGAAAGCTGAACATCCATCAACCTGCGGATCAAATGCAGCCAAGAGTTCCATCGCTCCCCCGCCAGAGACCTCCTGAATTGGATATTAAGGGGGACCAATTGTAATACTGTAGCAACATAGGCTTCCTTGTGTTATACACTATTATACAAAGTGGGATATTGAATGACTAAGGGTGTGCCTCCTAACCATGCATCTTCCCAGAATCTAGTCGTGTTAATAATGAATTTCACTCTATGAAAATAGTTTCTTTCATCCTCATTAACCCCTTCCAAAATGACGAATCATTAGGTGTAGCATTAACCTGGGCCAAAGTCTTGAAATGTAGGTACTTATTACGCAGAATTTGTAACCAAGATCCCTCAGTCTCAACAGATAATCTAAATAACCATTTGCTTAAGAGACACTTATTTTTAACTTCTAATTCTCGATCCCTAACCCACCTTGGAAAAAAGATAGGAAACCTATATTATTCCAATCTTAAGAAAATAAACCATGAGCATAATATTATTATTTTTGAGCATGATCCTGTAATTCGTCACAAATAAGTAGTATGTATATTTGTCAAACCATGAGCCGACATAAATAATAAATCAGACTGAAGACTATATAATATACAAACTTCAAAGTTATTCTAATACACCTCTTAACCTTTTCTAGGCCGCACGTGCACACACAATTATACTGAAGATGGTTCAGGCATGAAATTTCCCAAATTAGAAAAAATGAAGTCACATTAACCAGCAAACCACAGTTTACCGTACATTTTCTTGCCTAAAACATATCAGAGCTTTCCCAGCACGCGAATACAAAAGTTTCGGCCCACCATAGTGCGTACTCCCTCTGTAAACTAATATAAAAGTGTTTAGATCACTAAAATAGTAATCTAAACACTCTAGTGATCTAAACACTCTTATATTAGTTTACCGAGGGAGTACATTACAAAGGAGAAACATCGAGAGGAAGTTCTGATGAAGATCATTCTGATGCTGAGTTGGAAATGGACCACTTTACACACCTTAGAAATTTCTTCTCCAAAACAAAAAAGACTAGCTCGAACTCATCAGGGTTCTCCTGTGGGAAGACAACTAGTGTGCTTGGGGGGGGGGGAGAACCTATAAAAAATAAAATAAAATGATAGGAATGTTCTGGAATGTTAGAGGGATTGGAAAGAATTGTAAGAAAAATTTCATTAGAGAAAATATAAACAATAGAAAGCTGGATTTTATTGGGATCCGGGAAACTATTAAAGATAATTTCTCCAAAAATGAGCTACACAATCTGTGTGGTGCGAGAAATTTTGAATGGAAATGGTCCCAACCAAGAGGGAGATCTAGGGGGATTCTAGTGGGTATTAATTGTGACAATTTTGATATTATTAATGTGGAAATTGGGGTATATTTTATAAGAATTTTGGTTTTTGACAAAAAAAAACAAATTTGAATGGAACCTTATTGTAGTTTATGGTGATGCTCAGACTACTGGCAAAAATGCTTATCTAGCTGAATTGTCCAGAGTATATCAAGACAACTCATCTCTGCCAATGATGATAGGTGGAGACTTTAATGTCATCAGAAATAGTACTGAAAAAAACAAACCCACTACCAATGATCACTGGAGTTTTGTTTTTAATGCCATAGTTGAACAAGCTGGGTTGAGAGAGTTACCCCTAGGTGGGAGAAAATATACTTGGGCCAATAATCAAAGTGACCCCACATATGAAAAACTAGACAGGGTCCTCATTTGCCCTGATTGGAAAAAACATTACCCATTAACTACTGTACAAGCTTTAGAGAGAGAATTATCTGATCACACTCCATATAGTGGACTCTGGAGAGAAAAGAAGCAATAATACAATATTTAGGTTTGAAAATTCTTGGATTCTTAAAGAAGGATTCAAAGAATTTATACATAAGGTGTGGAATATATAAGTGACAGGTAATAGCATTGAGAGATGGCAGAACAAACTGAGAATATTTAGACAAAAAGTGAGAGGCTGGATCTTAAATTTAGATGCAGTCTGCAGGAAAATAAAGAAAGATATTGTAGGGAAACTTGATGAAATAGATAAGAGGACTGAAGTAATAGGAATATCTGCTGCTGATTGATGTGAACAAAAGGAACTAAGGGCACAGTTGGGGATGCTGATTAAATAGGAGGAGATGAAATGGTTACAGAGATACAAAGATAGAGAGATCAAAGATGGAGATAATAATACCAAGTACTACCATGACAAAGTGAAAGGGAGGAGAAGAAAGAATATAATATTTTCACTAAATCAAGATGAGGGGTGATTGAAGGGGATGAAGAATTAATTAAATATATCACTAAATTTTACAAAGACCTATTTGGTCAACCTGAAGTGTCCACTGTCAATTTAAACATCCAACATGCTCCTGTCATCACAGAAGAACAAGCCAGAATTCTGGTTGAACCTTATAGTATGCAAGAATTATATGTAGTTTTTAATATGTAGAAAAATAAAAGCCCTGGTCCAGATGGCTTACCAATTGAATTATATCAGAATTTCTGGGATTTAGTAAAATGGGAGATGAAAGAATTACTAGACGACTTCCACTCTGGGTAGCTGGATATTTCTAGGCTGGATTATGGGATTATCACCCTAGTGCCCCAAGTCAAAGATGCTAGATAGATACAAAAATTCAGACCTATTTGCTTACTAAATGTGAGCTTAAAAATCATCACTAAGGTGTTAATGAATAGACTTAGCAGAGTGATCAGACCAATTATTTCCCCAAATCAAACAGCCTTTATCAAAGGGAGATATATAATGGAGGGTGTGGTGGTGTTACATGAAGCACTAAATACAATACATAAAAAGAAATAAAGTGCCCTATTGTTTAAGATGGATTTTGAAAAGCATATGATAAGTGTTGGGGAACGCAGTATTTCAATTTTTTTACATACGATCACGCAAGATCTATCTAGGAGATGCATAGAAACGAGACGGGAGAGTGTGTCCACGTACCCTCGCAGACCGAAAGCGGAGGCATTTAGTAACGCGATTGATGTAGTCGAACGTCTTCACGATCCAACCGATCCAAGTACCAAACGTACGACACCTCCGTGTTCAGCACACGTTCAGCACGATGACGTCCCTCGAGCTCTTGATCCAGTTTAGGACGAGGGAGAGTTCCCTCAGCACGATGACGAGGTGACGGTGATGATGATGTTACCGGCGCAAGGCTTCACATAAGCACTACGACGATATGACCGAGGTGTGTAACTGTGGAGGGGGCACCACACACGGCTAAGAGAAGACTTGGTGTGCCTTTGGGGTGCCCCCTGCCCCCGTATATAAAGGAGGGGAGGAGGAGGCCGACCAACAAGGGGCTGAAAGTACAACTATCCCTAGGTGGTTTTGTAATTCATAACAACATATAGCTCATTGAGCTAATACTATTCCAAGATAAATATTTCAGGAAAGCTCAATGAATGGCATGGCATGGATGATGAAAGTGGATCCCTCAAAATATTAAGGACAAAGGATTGGCTCAAGCTCAAAAGCTCAAGACTCTACATTTTACACTTTAGTGATCCAAGATCACATTGAGTCTATAGGAAAAGCCAATACTATCAAGAAGGGATGATGTGTTGCTTAATGAGCCTCTTGCTCCGTGTGCTTAGTGATATGCTCCAAAACCCTCCACTACTTTCTCACATCCACATATGACCTAAACCCAAAGTCAAACTCGGCCCTACCGATTCTTTCTATCCGGCGCCACCAAGTTCAGATGTCATAGCCACTGCCACAAACCCTAGGCAAATCGGTTTCACTGATAGGGATCTCGGTCTCACCGAGATGGGATTGTAATCTCTCTGTTTCCCTTCATAACGTTTCGGTCTAACCGAAGTGAGCGATCGGTCCCACCGAGATTACAATGTAAACTCTCTGTTTCCCTTTTGTAACTTTTCGGTCTCACCGAAAGAGCAAATCGGTCCCACCGAGTTTACCTGACCAACTCTCTGGTTAGCTAATTACCAAATTCGGTCTCACCGAGTTTGTGTAATCGGTCTCACCGAGATTACGTTATGCCCTAACCCTAACCAAATCGGTCCTACCGAGATGCATGTCAGTCCCACCGAAAACCCTAACGGTCACTAGGTTTACTAAATCGGTATGACCGAGTTTGATACTTCGGTCCCACCGAGTTTGGTAAATTGTGTGTAACGGTTAGATTTTGTGTGGAGGCTATATATACCCCTCCACCTCCTCTTCATTCGTGGAGAGAGCCATCAGAACAAACCTACACTTCCAACTTACAAGTTCTGAGAGAGAACCACCTACTCATGTGTTGAGGCCAAGATATTCCATTCCAACCACATGAATCTTGATCTCTAGCCTTCCCCAAGTTGCTTTCCACTCAAATCTTCTTTCCACCAGATCCAAATCCTATGAGAGAGAGTTGAGTGTTGGGGAGGCTATCATTTGAAGCACAAGAGCAAGGAGTTCATTATCAACACACCATTTGTTACTTCTTGGAGAGTGGTGTCTCCTATATTGGCTAGGTGTCACTTGGGAGCCTCCGACAAGATTGTGGAGTTGAACCAAGGAGTTTGTAAGGGCAAGGAGATCGCCTACTTCGTGAAGATCTACCGCTAGTGAGGCAAGTCCTTCGTGGGCGATGGCCATGGTGGGATAGACAAGGTTGCTTCTTCGTGGACCCTTCGTGGGTGGAGCCCTCCGTGGACTCGCGCAACCGTTACCCTACGTGGGTTGAAGTCTCCATCAACATGGATGTATGATAGCACCACCTATCGGAACCACGACAAAAACATCCGTGTCTCCAATTGCGTTTGAATCCTCCAAACCCTTCCTTTTACATTCTTGCAAGTTGCATGCTTTATTTTCTGCTGCCAATATACTCTTTGCATGCTTGCTTGAATGGTGTGAAGATTGCTTGACTTGTTCAAAAATAGCTAAAATCTGCCAAAGTCTAAAATTGGGAAAAGGTTAAGTTTTTATTGGTCAAGTATTCTAATCACCCCCCCCCCCTCTAGACATACTTCAAGATCCTGCAAGTGGTATCAGAGCTTTGGTCTCCATTTGCTTTGATTTCCATAGCTTTTGGTGGTCATAGCCTTGGTTTCGCAACCTAGGAGAGTATGGCGTCTAGCGAGGAAATTATCACCGTGAGAGGTCCTTACTTTGATGGCACTAATTTTGCTAGTTGGAAGCATAAGATGAAAATGCATATTCTCGGACATAACCCCGCCGTTTGGGCTATTGTGTGTATTGGCTTGCAAGGTGAATTCTTTGATGGGAGAGAACCGAACCGTGAAGCTAGTGCGGAAGAGTTGAAGATGTTGCAATACAACGCTCAAGCTTGTGATATCCTCTTCAATGGATTGTGCCCTGAAGAATTCAACAAAATCAGCCGTCTTGAGAATGCAAAGGAAATTTGGGATACTTTGATTGGTATGCACGAAGGTACCGACTCCGTCAAGGAATCCAAGTTGGATGTTCTCCAAAGTCAGCTTGACAAGTTCAAAATGAAGGATGGTGAAGGTGTCGCTGAAATGTACTCTAGGCTTGCTCTTATCACAAATGAGATTGCCGGCTTAGGAAGTGAAAAGATGACCGACAGATTCATCATCAAGAAGATCCTAAGAGCATTGGATGGAAAATATGATACCGTGTGCACATTGATCCAAATGATGCCCAATTACAAAGATCTCAAGCCTACGGAAGTCATTGGAAGAATTGTTGCTCATGAGATGTCACTCAAGGATAAGGAGGAACTTCACAACAAGTCAAGTGGTGCTTACAAAGCCTCATGTGAAGCCCCCACATCATCAAGTGAGAAACAAACCTTCAATGAAGAATTGAGCTTAATGGTGAAGAACTTCAACAAATTCTACAAGAGTAGAAGCAAAGAAAGAAGCTCTAAGTCAAGATCCTACAATGACAAAAGATCTTCTAGTCGAGAGCGCAATTGCTACAATTGTGGGAGACCCGGACACTATTCCAATGAGTGTACGGCACCCTACAAAAGAAGAGAAGATTCTCCCAAGAGAAGAAGTAGAAGATAAGAATCACCACCAAGAGAGAGAAGGATTAGAGATGATCGTTATGAATGAAGACCCTCACGGAGAAGCAAGTATTCAGAAAGGAGGGACAAGTCATCAAAGAGCTACACAAAACAAAGACATCAAGCTCATGTTGGTGAATGGGTATCCGGCTCCGACTCCGACCATCACTCTGAGAGAAGCTATCACTCCGGTTCCGAATACACTCAAGATGAAGGTGTTGCCGGTCTAGCACTTGTGTCAACCAACTCCTACGACATATTTGAATCACCAAATGAAGGAGTTGGTAGATGCTTCATGGCCAAAGGTCCTAAGGTAACACACCCCGAGTATGTTGATTTTGATGTTGATGAAGATGACTTGCTAGGTGATGATGATTTACTTGTTGACAACTCTAGTGATGAATACTATGATGAAACGTCAATTAATCATGCTAATCAAGTTGAAAAGAATGACAATGATAAGGAGAAAATTGAGCATCTAACTAAAGAACTAAACACTCTTAAGTTAGCTCATGAAACTATCTTCGAAGATCATCGAGAACTTTTAAGGGCTCATGAGAAGTTACGCTTTGAAAAGCTCAATCTTGAGCAAGAGCATGAGTTCTTAAAGGCAATCAATGATGATCTTCGTAAGAAAAGTTCTTCTTACATTGCCAAGCGTTTACTCTTATCTACTTACATGCCTCAAGTCAAGTCTAGTAACAAGAACAAGAAAGATTCTTCTAGTAGTAACAATAACAATGCTAAATCCAATATTGTTGCTTCTAGTAGTTCTCTTGATTCCACTAATGATTCTCTTAGCCAAGTTACACTTGAGCAAGAAAACAGCTTATTGAAGGGAATTATAGAGAAAGGTGTATACAAGTCTTGCCGGGAGTAAGCAATTTGAGGAAATTGTACATAAGCAAGGAAGGCACCGAAGAATCAAGGTGTTGGTTTTGAGCGAAAGTTCAATGCCAATGGAGTTGAGTGGGAAGAAGATCAATACCCCAAGACGAAGTTTGTTCCTCAACAAGAGAAGTATGATCCTACTTCCTTCAAGGGAACACAAGCACAAGATGATCTTCCACCACAAGACCACAAGAACAAAGGCAAGGACAAGCTTCAAGAGGATATTGATGCATTTGAAGAAGCACCTAAGGCCTTGGTCAAGTGGGTTCCCAAGACTACGTCAAGTTCTACTTCATCAAGTACAACTACTACACCAAGGATTCCCATCAAGATGATGTGGATCCCAAAGAGAAGAACTAGAGAGTTCTTGAGGGTGACTCCGCCAACATTTTTCACTCATATCATTATGACAAGGACAAGTGCAATCAACTTCCATATCTTGCACTAGTTCAAGGAGTCACAAACCCTCATGTTGGTAAGGCAAGGGACAAGGTAACCTAATGTTTCCATGGACATCATTTTGTGTGTGCATCACTCTATGTCTATGGATATTCTTGTTTGTTCCTTGTGGGACTAACCCATGTAGGTATTGAAAGTGCAACTCACTCCAAAGGATTGCTCCAAACGATCTACATCAACATTGAGCATCCACATCTTCGACACCTACATGAAGTCATCATCGACAAAACCCAAGGTTAGTTTATCCCTCTAAGGGGGGATCTCACATCTAGGGGGAGCTTAACTCTAAGAATTGAGTCAAAGCAACTCTAATGATGTGAACACATAAATGCTTTATGTAAAAGTGGTAACCCCACTTGAGCTTAAACGATGAGTATGACCTATGATCAAATGTTCTCATTTGACTCCTAAGTCAATATACTCATATATAGATGACCTAGTCATCGCCAATTGTTTGATAGATGCTAGAATTGGTTGTGCATGCTTTGTCACATATTTCTTTTGTCATCTTATTGTGTGAGCATGTTGGTTGCATATTTTACTCATTCGAGGACATCCACTTGTTGCTTTGATTGTTTGGCTTTTCTTTCTTTGGCCAAGTGGATGGACAAGAATGCCTAAGAACCTTCTCTAGCAATCTATGCTTTTCTCGTCTCAAACTCTATTCATGCTACATCACAAAATTTGATCAAGTCAGATTCGAACCACTCTGTGTGAGGAGCACTTGGAGTCCCCGATTCATCATAGACTTAAACTTCCAAAACTTCTTTGTGATTTTCGGTCTGACCGATTTCTCGATTTCGGTCATACCGAGATTACTAAGTCGATCTAGGTTTTCATCTCGGTGCAACCGATTTGTACTTTTCGGTCACACCGAGTTGCAATTACTGTTCACAGTTTTGCATCTCGGTGCCACCGAGTTGTACCACTCGGTCACACCAACAGGGTCGGGCTATATATACGCACGGGCAAAATTTGGAAAACTTTCTCCGAATCCTCTCGCCCGCGCATAGCTCGCTCTGCCAACTTGGTCTCGGATCGTCGACTTCGTGCCAGATGCCTCCTGTCGCTGGTCTCCGCCCGTCAGCGAATTCTCCTCCGCCATTGCCGCCGTGGCGAGTTCCCGCCGAACTAGGGTATGAACTCAATCACAGTGCTTTCCTCGTCGATTCTCAGACATTGTGTTCATTATGCATCTTGCCACGATTGAAACACTCCTATCCATCAAATCAATCCTTAGAATAGTTGCGATTCGAAAATTTAGGGTTAGGTTTCACGCGAAACCATCTCGGACCCACCGAGTTCCAAAACTCGGTCCCACCGATTTGGCTAATGCCATTGCACTAGTAAGTCTCGGTCGACCGAGAATTGCTATCGGTGTGACCGATTTCAGAACTTTGTGAAACCCTAGCAGTCTCGGTGCCACGAACTGTGACTCGATCTGACGAGTTCACTAGTTTAGGTTGCAAAACTGCTTCGGTATCACCGAGTTTGAAAATCGGTAGATCCGAAATGTTTTCGATGGGAAACTAAAACTAAGTTTTTGAATCATTCTTTGCAAAAATCTCTGCATTTTGTGATGCTCATCCACTCTACCTCATCTATAACTATTCACGTGGTCAGCAATCGGTTGAACAGCATGTCGGACCAAAGTGATAGCCAGAACAAATCTGAAGAGCAGATCCAATTGAGCGAGGGCACTAGTCCCTCAAGTAGCTCAGATGAGGGGAGCAGAAGCACTCCGAGCAATTTGCCCAAGGCTGCCACAAGGACAAGAAATAAGAAGGCCTCAGAGTCTGAGGATGAGGATTACGTGGTAGTTGAGGATGAGGCAAGCTCCAAGAGGAAAGTGCTCAAGAGGGAGTTCAGCTCATCTGCAGTGAAGCCTGGTTTGAAAATCAAAAGGCCAGCAGGTAGACAACCAATGTCCAAAGCCAGAGTGTCTACTCAAGCTCCTTTGGAATCTCAACCCAAAGAGTCTGTTGCTGCAGTGGGAAAGAAAGGGTCAAGAAGACCATGGCAAGAGTGATTGGGAAGCCTTCCATGATGGAAGAGGAAGAAGAAGAGGTTGCAGAACTAGCACCCAAGGCACAAAAGTTGAAGGGTGATGCTATCAAATCAGGGGCTGCAACTTCCAAGCCCAAAGCTGCCCCCAAGCCCAAGAATGCACCCAAGAGGAATACCAGGAGCATACCAGCAGCTGAAAAGAACAAGGCCCCAATGCCTGAGGTTGAAGCTGAAGAAGATGAAGAAGGGCATGTCCTGAGGAAGCTCAAACCCAAGATCCCAGACCACAATGATGCTCATCCTGTGGCTGAAAACATGAAGATCAGGAGAGATAATGGGTTGAGGCTATGGAGAGAGTCAGATCCATATGCCACGAGGAGAAGGACTGCTGTGGACTACAGGTTCCACACCAAGGAGCAGCAGGACTTTTATGAGACTATCTTGTTGGATAAGAAGCCCATAGTTTGCGATATGAGATGGGTCAACTGGACCTACATGAAGGAGAACGCAGAACACTACCCTGGAGTATATGACAGCTTCAGTGCTTGTGGAGTTGCTGATTTTGTTGCGCAGAAGCTCACCAACTGGAACGATGAACTCATCATGCAATCCTACTCCACGGCACATTTCTATCCAGATGGCAGGAGTGTGGATGTCAGAAGGAACCAGATATCAGTCTACCATAGAGGAATGGGCAAATTTGATTAATGCCCCAAAGGAAAGTGAGGATGACCTGGACATTTATGGTAAGAAGAAAATGGATCATAACTCTATGTCACACATGTACAAGGAAATCCCAGATGATGCACTTGAGACCTTCAAGTTTGGATCAGTCCATTTTCTGCTGTCAGGGCTGCCTACGATCAACTGGATCTTAAGGCATACTCTATTGCCCAAATCAGGTGACCATAACATGATTAGAGGGCATGCAATCAATTTGCTTCATATTTTTGATGTGCCTCAGAAATTCAAGGTCATGAGCCTCATAGTTGAGACAATTAAGAGGACAGCAACAGATCAGAAGAGGAGCTGTGGTTATGCCCCATAGATTCAGGAGTTGATAAACTCGAAGATGGGCACAGGAAAGTATCTATTGGATAAGGAACACATGGTTCTCTATCCTGAATTTGAGGACAATCGAGTTGTCATGACTGAGAATGAACCAACATCAGTGCAAGCTCAGGAGAGAAAGGAGAAGGCAAGGCAAGAGAAAGCTGCAAAGATGCCAACTCAAGCAGAGGCATCTGACTACTTTCTGAAGAACAAGCAGGAGCAGCTTGGTGTTGGAAATATGCCCTAGAGGCAATAATAAATTAGTTGTTATTATATTTCCTTGTTCATGATAATCGTTTATTATCCATGCTATAATTGTATTGATAGGAAACTCAGATACATGTGTGGATACATAGACAACACCATGTCCCTAGTAAGCCTCTAGTTGACTAGCTCGTTGATCAATAGATGGTTACGGTTTCCTGACCATGGACATTGGATGTCGTTGATAACGGGATCACATCATTAGGAGAATGATGTGATGGACAAGACCCAATCCTAAGCCTAGCACAAAGATCGTAGTTCGTATGCTAATGCTTTTCTAAATGTCAAGTATCATTTCCTTAGACCATGAGATTGTGCAACTCCCGGATACCGTAGGAATGCTTTGGGTGTACCAAACGTCACAACGTGAATCGGGTGGCTATAAAGGTGCACTACAGGTATCTCCGAAAGTGTCATTGGGTTGGCACGAATCGAGACTGGGATTTGTCACTCCGTGTGACGGAGAGGTATCTCTGGGCCCACTCGGTAGGACATCATCAAAATGTGCACAATGTGATCAAGGAGTTGATCGCGGGATGATGTGTTACGGAACGAGTAAAGAGACTTGCAGGTAACGAGATTGAACAAGGTATCGGATGCCGACGATCGAATCTCGGGCAAGTACAATACCGCTAGACAAAGGGAATTGTATACGGGATTGGTTGAGTCCTTGACATCGTGGTTCATCCGATGAGATCATCGTGGAACATGTGGGAGCCAACATGGGTATCCAGATCCCGCTGTTGGTTATTGACCGGAGAACGTCTCGGTCATGTCTGCATGGTTCCCGAACCCGTAGGGTCTACACACTTAAGGTTCGATGACGCTAGGGTTATAAAGGAAGTTTGTATGTGGTTACCGAATGTTGTTCGGAGTCCCGGATGAGATCCCGGACGTCACGAGGAGTTCCGGAATGGTCCGGAGGTAAAGAATTATATATGCGAAGTCCTGTTTTGGTCACCGGAAAAGTTTCGGGTTTTATCGGTAATGTACCGGGACCACCGGGAGGGTCCCGAGGGTCCACCAAGTGGGGCCACCATCCTCGGAGGGCTGCATGGGCCAAGTGTGGGAGGGACCAGCCCTGGTGGGCTGGTGCGCCCCAAGAGGCCCATGTGCCAAGAGATAAGGGAAAGGGAGAGTCCTAAAGGGGAAGGCACCTCCTAGGTGCCTCGGGGAGGATGGACTCCTCCTGGCGCACCCTTCCTTGCAGAAGGGCCAAGGCTGCGCCCCCCTCTCCTTGCCCCTATATATAGTTGAGGGAGGGAGGGCAGCCGCACTGAGTCCCTGGCACCTCCCTCCCTCCCGTGACACCTCCTCCTCTCCCGCAGTGCTTGGCGGCCTGCAGGATTGCCACGCCCTCCACCACCACCACGCCGTTGTCTGCTGCTGGATGGAGTCTTCCTCAACCTCTCCCTCTCTCCTTTCTGGATCAAGGCATGGGAGACGTCCACCGGGTTGTACGTGTGTTGAACGCGAGGTGCCGTCCGTTCGCACTAGGATCATCGGTGATTTGAATCACGACGAGTGCGACTCCATCAACCCTGTTCACTTGAACGCTTCCGCTTAGCGATCTACAAGGGTATGTAGATGCACTCTCCTTCCCCTCGTTGCTGGTTTCTCCATAGATAGATCTTGGTGACACGTAGGAAAATTTTGAATTTCTGCTACGTTCCCCAACACTTGGATACTTAATACCATCAACTCTTCAGATTGAGAAGGGGTTGGCCACCCTAACTCAAAACCAAGAGAGCCTGGAGAGAATCATGGAACAAAAATTCTATGATCTTGATATCAAAGTGACTGAGATTCAGTCAGCTGTGGAGCAGTTACAAGATGATATGCAGGAGAGGAAGGGCAAGACGACAACTGATGCATTTGCCAGAGTGCCTAGAGCTCAGAGGTCAGCTGCAGTGCCAACTCTGCACACGAGCCACTTCCTCAGCTCCAGCTACAGCTCCAGCTCAACCAGCTCCAGCTCCAACTTCTTCAGCTCCTACCACGTCTACTGATGCGTTCATCCTCGGAGTCCTGTCTACACCACCACCAGAAGACCAAGCCTGAGAGACGACATAGTGCTATGCATTTTCTAGGAACTTTTTGGTAACTTGTTGCCAAAAGGGGAGAAAAATGTATAGATCATAGGCTTCGAGAGAGAGATTTGCTTTTGTTCTCTCTTGTCTTCTTGGTTGAACTTTTTTGCGTTTGATTGCTTGAGATACTATGCATTACCTGTGAGGCATTGATGATCATGTGTTTGATCATAAGCTACACTTATGCCTTTTATGATATTATCTTATTTATCCCTATATGATCATTCATTGTGCTAGGTGATGAGTGCATGTATTCAAGCGTTATTATTTTGAGCGCTCCAGCAAGATGTATGTGACATGGAAGAGTAACCCATGAGCCTAATTTCTTGTGCATTTGCAGTCCAAAACAAATCTTAAGATATGCACAAATTTAGGGGGAGCCCTTGCTTATCACATACTTCTCAAAGTGACGATGTTTTTCAATTTTATTATCATTTGTTGAAGCTTTGATCTATATGTTGTCATCAACTACCAAAAAGAGGGAGATTGAAAGTGCAACTATCCCTAGGTGGTTTTGGTAATTCATAACAACATATAGCTCATTGAGCTAATACTATTCCAAGATAAATATTTCAGGAAAGCTCAATGAATGGCATGGCATGGATGATGAAAGTGGATCCCTCAAAATATTAAGGACAAAGGATTAGCTCAAGCTCAAAAGCTCAAGACTCTACATTTTACACTTTAGTGATCCAAGATCACATTGAGTCTATAGGAAAAGCCAATACTATCAAGAAGGGATGAGGTGTTGCTTAATGAGCCTCTTGCTCCATGTGCTTAGTGATATGCTCCAAAACCCTCCACTACTTTCTCACATCCACATATGACCTAAACCCAAAGTCAAACTCGGCCCTACCGATTCTTTCTATCCGGCACCTCCGAGTTCAGATGTCATAGCCACTGCCACAAACCCTAGGCAAATCGGTTTCACCGATAGGGATCTCGGTCTCACCGAGATGGGATTGTAATCTCTCTGTTTCCCTTCGTAACGTCTCGGTCTAACCGAAGTGAGCGATCGGTCCCACCGAGATTACAATGTAAACTCTTTGTTTCCCTTTTGTAACTTTTCGGTCTCACCGAAAGAGCAAATCGGTCCCACCGAGTTTACCTGACCAACTCTCTAGTTAGCTAATTACCAAATTCGGTCTCACCGAGTTTGTGTAATCGGTCTCACCGAGATTACGTTATGCCCTAACCCTAACCAAATCGGTTCTACCGAGATGCATGTCAGTCCCACCGAAAACCCTAACGGTCACTAGGTTTACTAAATCGGTCTGACCGAGTTTGATAATTCGGTCCCATCGAGTTTGGTAAATTTTGTGTAATGGTTAGATTTTGTGTGGAGGCTATATATACCCCTCCACCTCCTCTTCATTCGTGGAGAGAGCCATCAGAACAAACCTACACTTCCAACTTACAAGTTCTGAGAGAGAACCACCTACTCATGTGTTGAGGCCAAGATATTCCATTCCAACCACACGAATCTTGATCTCTAGCCTTCCCCAAGTTGCTTTCCACTCAAATATTCCTTCCACCAGATCCAAATCCTATGAGAGGGAGTTGAGTGTTGGGGAGACTATCATTTGAAGCACAAGAGCAAGGAGTTCATCATCAACACACCATTTGTTACTTCTTGGAGAGTGGTGTCTCCTAGATTGGCTAGGTGTCACTTGGGAGCCTCCGACAAGATTGTGGAGTTGAACCAAGGAGTTTGTAAGGGCAAGGAGATCGCCTACTTCGTGAAGATCTACCGCTAATGAGGCAAGTCCTTCGTGGGTGACAGCCATGGTGGGATAGACAAGGTTGCTTCTTCGTGGACCCTTCGTGGGTGGAGCCCTCCGTGGACTCGCGCAACCGTTACCCTACGTGGGTTGAAGTCTCCATCAACGTGGATGTACGATAGCACCACCTATCGGAACCACGACAAAAACATCCGTGTCTCCAATTGCGTTTGAATCCTTGTCGGTGTCAAAACCGGCGGATCTCGGGTAGGGGGTCCCGAACTGTGCGTCTAGGCGGATGGTATTAGGAGACAAGGGACACGATGTTTTTACCCACGTTCGGGCCCTCTCGATGGAGGTAAAACCCTACTCCTGCTTGATTAATATTGATGATATGGGTAGTACAAGAAAAGATCTACCACGAGATCAGAGAGGCTAAACCCTAGAAGCTAGCCTATGGTATGATTGTTGTTCGTCCTGCGGACTAAAACCCTCCGGTTTATATAGGCACCGAATAGGGTTAGGGTTACACAGAGTCGGTTACAATGGTAGGAGATCTACATATCCGTATCGCCAAGCTTGCCTTCCACGCCAAGGAAAGTCCCATCCGGACACGGGACGAAGTCTTCAATCTTGTATCTTCATAGTCCAGGAGTCCGACCAAAGTTCATAGTCTGGCTATCCGGACACTCCCTAATCGAGGACTCCCTCAGTAGCCCCTGAATCAGGCTTCAATGACGACGGGTCCGGCACGCATATTGTCTTCGGCATTGCAAGGCGGGTTCCTCCTCTGAATACTTCATAGAAGATTTTAAACACAAGGATAGTGTCCGCTCGCAAAATAAGTTCCACATACCACCGTAGAGAATAATATTTACACAAGTTCAATCACGACGATCCCGCAAAGATGACATCACACCACGGCCAAGCCTTCATTCAATCGCTTTTACTGCCCAACCTCGGTAGCGTTTAGCGAGGCGGTTTCAACAACACGCCTTGTCAAAGCAGAGATCGTGTCCCCTTATTCCGGGATTCTCATCAATACGGGCGTGGGTAACCCAATCGCGCCATTGATTACGACGCTTGGGAGATAAGCGAGTTTTATCAGGCCGGTGGGGACGCATAGCTTTGTCCATCCATATAAGGGGATAAGGATCCGCTTTTTCACACACGCCTTCTTCCTCCTTTGCTTATCCATTTCCGCGCACTCGAGCTCCAGCGCCCAAGTCCGCACATCCCACCTCAACCTTCTCCAACTATGTCCGGAGCGGGAGGCAAGTGGATGGCCTCCTCCGTCACGGAGGGGCACATCAAAAAGCTGCGGAAGGCCGGATACTTGTCCAGCGACATCGCGCATAGGCTCCCCAACGAGGGACAGCTCATACCCACCCCCAGGCCTATGAGAGGGTGGTGTTCCTCCCCCACTTCCTCCGCGGACTAGGGTTTCCACTTCACCCATTCGTCCCGGGGCTCATGTTCTACTACGGCCTAGATTTCCACGATCTAGCCCCGAATTTCATCCTCAACATCTCGGCGTTTATCGTCGTGTGCGAGGCCTTCCTCTGCATCCAGCCCCACTTCGGCTTATGGCTGAAGACCTTCAATGTCAAGCCGAAGGTAGTGGGCGGCCGCCAAGCGGAGTGCGGAGGCGCCATGGTGGGCAGGATGGCCAACGTCCTATGGCTCGAGGGCTCCTTTGTGGAGACCATAAAGGGGTGGCAATCGGGGTGGTTCTATATCACCGAGCCGCGCGACTCCCAATGGGCGGCGGCCCCCGAATTCCGATCTGGCTTCCCCACACGGCTCACCTCCTGGAAAGAGACGGGCCTGACGTGGGGTAATTCGGAAGAGCTGGCCGGACTCCAAACCTGCGTTCGAAACCTAGTGGACAAGAATCTCAAGCTTGTCAACATAATCCAGGTGATGCTCATCCCCCGGATTCTCCCATGCCAGCAATGGGACTTCAATTTGTGGGAGTTTGATCCGGCACAGCACCGAACCTTGAACCGGATCTTCGACACTACGTACGAAGACGCCTGGAAGGTGCTGTTCAAGGGCGCCGAAGCTCCCGCATCCACGACGGAAGATCGTGGATTCAGCTCGCAGCATCAAGCCAGTGAGGTAAGTTATTTCACCCTTTACGGGACTCTTTTTTCATAGTTTGACTCTATGCAGGATCTAAAACTCCCTCACCTTTGACAGGACTGGTTGAATACGTCCGGACAGATCGACTGTCCGGCTCCCTTGCTAGAAGACCGAGCGGACGCCCAATTGACGGGGCGGCTGGTTCCAGCACCTCACGTGGTGCCAGAAAAGAAGGCCAAGAAGAAGGCCACGGGAACTCGAAGGAGTTCCCGGTGCCAGGTGTTATCGGACTCATCGTCTGATGACGCCGAGGCGGACTCCTCCCATGAAGACGAGGAGGAGGAAAAAGAGGCCTCTCCCCCAGCGGGGAAGAGAAGAAAAGGAAGGCCACCCCCATCGGGGAGGCCGGAGGGTCCAAGAAGGGAAGGACCCTTCCTCCGGACTACACCGCCAATGCCGACGATGGCGAAGAGGGGTGGGCTCCAAGGGCCAAGCCCCTGGCGAGATCGTAAGTGTCCGGACACCAGAATAACTCGTGGCGTTTCATTTGTCGCACAACATCCTATAATGCCGGATATAACCATGCAGCCCGCCCAAGGATGGCCTCGACGATTCGCCGAGCGGCTCCCTGGATTCATCGAAGGTGAATAGCACCTCACTTCCGACCGCCTCGTCTCCTCCCGCCGCGGATGACGCCGGGGTGGAGTCCCAAAAGGGGCCCAACCAGGAGGAGGTGGCTATGGAGGTGTCGCAAGGCGACCTCCCGGAATCAAGGCCAAAGGGATAAAACCCGAAGGGCTTTGAGTCCGCCTGCGCCGACTTCGCATCGAACCTTCAGTGGTTCCGAGTCCGACAGCGACCCTTCGTAAGAAGGGCAAGATCATGACGCCGGTGACCTCCGTCCCAACCGGAGGCACCGGATAATTTGATGGAGGCGCTTAATGGCGCTTCCATCGACGAGGAGCACCGCACTGTTATGAGTGTGGTGATCCAGAAGGTTCAGTCCGCCAAGAGCGGGCTGACTGAAGCCTGTGCCAGCCTTCTAACAGGCTTTGAGGTATGTATTAAAAATATTACCGCATAGACAGTAGCCCCTGATGCTCAGTTTGGTGTTCGGAAGGAAAAAGCCGAACTGAGGATCTAAAAAGATACACGCAGGAGTCTAACATAAGTATGTCAATATGGGAATGCAGGCTGCGCTGCTGACCTCTGCCGCACTGACTGCAGAGGTTGGTGCATTGAAGCAGAGCCTCGAGCAGTCCGAGAACGAGCTCGGACTTGCCAAAAAGCAGCTCGAGGACAAGGAAGGTAAGTAATACCTTACGGGAGTATGTAAAAGTTGTGTTTGCAAAAAATAATAGGAATAACATGAATATTGCAGGGGCCACGAACGAGGTGGCGACCCTGAAGGATGCGATGTCCCGGGCCGAAAGCAATGCGGCCGCGGAGCGCACCGAGCGAGAAAAGCAGGAGGCGCTGGTGGCGGAGGTGCGGCAAGAGCTCCAGGCTCTCGTGGAAAAACACGAGAGTTTGGAGCGTGACTCAAAGACTCGGGAGTCTGAGCTCGCCATGGCCCTTGAGAGCGGCAAGGCCGCTAAGGCCGAAGCTCAAAAAGCCCTCTAGGAGATTGAGGCGATAAAGAAGATAGCGGCGGGTAAGGCATTCTATATGCAAAGCAAGCATGTGAAAGTGAATTATCTGTTACTTACCCGAATCTGGAGCTCTCCAGGAGCATTCGCAGATCTGCCCTTGAAGGTGGCTGATGCTGCCGCTGCTCTACCGAGCCGAGGAGGAAGCTCGACGGAGAAGGTGTTCTGGTCTCAAGATGTTGAGGCGGACACCAGTGCCCTTAGCGACCAGTTGAAGCAGCTGGTCGAGCTCCATAAGGTGGCCGAACAGGCCATGAGGGGCCTCATAGTTTGGCTGTGGCCTAAGGAAGCCATGCCTGGGAGCTACTTCAGACTGGTGAGGCGGCTGGTGGATGTTTGTCCATGGGTTGAAGTCATCAAGCGCTCCATCTGCATCGAAGGTGCCTGTAGGGCCCTTGCCCTTGCTAAGGTGCACTGGGGCAAGATGGACGCTGAGAAGCTTGTGAAGGACGGACCACCACAGAAGAACGAGCATCGCAAGCCAGAAATGTATTATGAGGGCGTCCTGAAGGGTGCCTGCCTGATAGCGGATGAATGCTCCAAAGATATAATTTTTGAGTAGACTCGCATTTTTTATCCTGTATGCTGAAAACTTGTTCATATGCGCTAAGCAACACTTTTTAATTTAAAATATTACCTTCATGCGGCCGATATTAAAATTGAGAGATGGCGAGTCGTTGGCTTCAGCCCCATGCCACGAGTGCCGGGTGTTCGGGATGAACTTGAGCGCTTGTCCCCATTCTTGGGTCCTTCGAGGAGGCGCCAACGCAACGAACAAGGCAACCGGACTATAATGCTTAAACACCTCGCTTAGCCATAGAATTCTATAATTTTAAATTTCGTGAAGCCCCGGTATTCGAAGACCGAGTTCGGGCGCTATCCACGCCTAGGTCGGACAATGCCGACTCCTCGCCTAAGTGGCATAAGTCTTTAGGGAGTCGAAAACCTCTCGAACAGCGACCGGCTCGCCTCTATCATGACGGTCAGTTTAAGCTTTCTCCATCGAGGTGCTTAACCCAGCTCAACCGGGCACAATCGCAGTGGTTCTCCCAGCTACCTTAGCCGATATAATGGAACATAAGGTACCAAAACATGGGAGCCGGCAAACCCCACTATTGACCCAAGACATGATTCGAGCCGATGCATATAATGTTATAAGTTCGGGTGCCGCACTTGTGAAAGTGTTCGACTTATCACACCATGTTATGGGGTACTTAAGCC
Source organism: Aegilops longissima (assembly GCA_021605205.1). Lineage (NCBI taxonomy): Eukaryota > Viridiplantae > Streptophyta > Magnoliopsida > Poales > Poaceae > Aegilops > Aegilops longissima. The sequence goes on along the minus strand of CM038676.1, from coordinate 450,970,519 downwards.
CATGGTGTATTGCCTGTACTAAAGTGTACGGTTGCACAATGTCATAAATGAACACACACACACACACACACACACATATATATATATATATATATATATATATATATATATATATATATATATATATATATATATATATAAAGGAAATCAATAATCGACAGAAGCTATGTATTGTTTATTCAAAAGGGCTGCTGTAAGAGGAGAACGATACAAATAGTGTGATAAGCAAGGGACGGGACTTTTTAACATGTCTCCCTCCAAGGGTAAGCCGTGGGATGTTGTGTAAAACAGATATATTGCTCGTAATAGAGACCACCTGGACACTCGACGTAGCTTTCTGCTTCGCTGGCTGTTGCATCGTGTGTTCGGCGATTCTAATGCCGGACAGGGCTTCGTGAGAATGGAGTCCTGGAAGTAAAAAGAAAGAGAAAAAAGGAAAAAAAAGAATGACACAATCGGGAGCTCCTGGTGTGGTTGAGCCGCATTCTGGGCATGCCGTGGTCGTGCCCCTTCCCCTATGCCCATGGTATTTCCATAGCGTAATTATGTACGCGTAACACTGGTTTCGCGATTTCGCGAGGGCTGGGGCTTGGGCCGCATTGCTATGCGTGCTCGGAACGTGCCAAGCGGTCTTGTTGTAGGTTACTCCGGGCGCGCTTGACGGTGTCCGGACGTTTAATAGTCGGACTCGAGAATTGCCTTAAGAGGCTGCTTTGCACTTCCGCCGCGAGGGCCGCCATATGCTCCTCTGTCCGGAGAGAGCTTTCGGTGTTTCCATTGACCGTAATGACTCCTCGAGGGCCTGGCATCTTGAGCTTGAGATATGCGTAGTGTGGCACCGCATTGAACTTTGCAAATGCGGTTCGTCCGAGCAGTGCATGATAGCCGCTACGGAACGGGACTATGTCGAAGATTAAATCCTTGCTCCGGAAGTTATCCGGGGATCCGAAGACCACTTCAAGTGTAACTGAGCCTGTACAGTTGGCCTCTACACCTGGTATGACGCCTTTGAAGGTCGTCTTCGTGGGTTTAATCCTTGATGGGTCTATGCCCATTTTGCGCACTGTATCCTGATAAAGCAGGTTCAGGCTGCTGCCGCCGTCCATTAGGACTCTAGTGAGGTGAAATCCGTCAATGATTGGGTCTAGAACCAATGCGGCGAATCCGCCATGGCGGATGCTAGTGGGGTGGTCCCTTCGATCAAAAGTGATCGGGCAGGAAGACCATGGGTTGAACTTTGGGGCGACTGGCTCCATCGCATATACGTCCCTTAGTGCACGCTTCCGCTCCCTTTTGGGTATGTGGGTTGCGTATATCATGTTCACCGTCCGCACTTGCGGGGGGAAGCCCTTCTGTCCTCTATTGTTCGGCGGCCGGGGCTCCTCCTCGTCATCGCTATGCAGCCCCTTGTCATTGTTTTCGGCATTTAACTTGCCTGCTGCTTGAACACCCAACAATCCCTGTTGGTGTGATTGGCTGGTTTTGGGTGCCATGTATCCGCACGAGCGATCGAGTATTCGGTCCAAATTGGACGAGCCCGAGTATTTCTTTTAAATGGTTTTTCCGCGACCGGGTTTAGAGCCTCTGAATCCGCATTGACTATCGTATCCTCAGCATTATCGCCAAGCACGCGGCGCTTGTGCTTGTTGCGACGCCGACCGCCATCGTTGTCCTTGGTATCCGAATTACCAGGGCTCTTGGTCATGTTGTTACTACGAGCTAGCCAGCTAGGGGGTCATGAGTGTTGTGAGGGCTGCCATGGATTTTGGCTTTTCCTGTCCTAGGTGCCGGGCAAGCCACTCGTCGCGGATGTTGTGTTTGAAGGCTGCAAGGGCCTCAAAGATCCGTATAATCGACGATTTGATTTTTCTTGGTTAGGAACCGTGCCCGAATTGTCCGCCGATTCCTCCGCTGCTGAATTATGTGGCTTAGGTCATCGGCGTCTGGTGGTCGCACATATGTGCCCTGGAAATTGTCGAGGAATGTGGCTTCCAGGTCTTCCCAACAATCGATTGACTCTGCTGGCAAGCTGTTAAGCCAATGTCGGGCTGGTCCTTTAAGCTTGAGTGGGAGGTATTTGATGGCGTGTAGATCATCACCGCGGGCCATGTGGATATGAAGGAGATAGTCCTCGATCCAAACCGCAGGATCTGTTGTGCCATCGTATGATTCAATGTTTACGGGTTTGAAACCCTCAGGGATTTGATGATCCATCACTTCATCTGTGAAGCATAGTGGGTGTGCGGCGCCTTTGTATTGGGCTATATCATGACGCAGCTCAAATGAGCTTTGTCTACTGTGTTCGGACCGGCCGGAGTTGCCATATCCGGCGTGACGATTATCGTCACGTGTCGTGGGGCGCCCACGCAATCCATAGATCGATCTTGTCTGCCTTGCCTTGTCCTCCAATATATCTCGCAGGTCTGGCGCATTTCCCCGTGCCTTTGTATTTTTTGAGCGGCGACGGGGTGCAGCTTGAATTGAGGGCCGACAGGCCTCTCTGTCGCGGCCACGAGGTGTCCGGTCAGCCATATCATGCACCGGTGATGTAGGTTTAGGTGCTTCCTCCTCTAATCAGGGTAGCAACCTCCGTCTTGGGTAACTCTTGGAGGGGCGCTCGAGTTCATACTCTTCGGCCGCAAGGACTTCAGTCCATCTGTCAGCTAGCAAATCTTGGTCAGCTCTAAGCTGTTGCTGCTTTTTCTTGAGGCTACTTGTTGTGGCCATGAGCTTGCGTTTGAAACGCTCTTGTTCGACAGGATCCTCGGGCACGACAAATTTGTCGTCGTCGAGGCTTGCCTCATCTTCGGAGGGAGGCATGTAATTATCGTCCTCTACCTCTTTTTCTGCCGCTCTCTCGTGAGGGCTGGCTTCTCCATCCTCCTGCGCTGAATCTTGCTGGAGGGGATTGTCTTCGGCACTGTCCGGGGTGTTATTATCTCCCATGCCGGAATCACCGTTTTTGCTGTGGCGGGATTTAGAGCGGCGCCGCTGACGTGGGCGCTTAGGCTGTTTCTTGGAGGGGTCATCCTCCGCTGTTTCATCGCCATTCCCATCTTTTGGGATGTCCACCATGTATATGTCGTATGACGAGGTGGCCTTCCAGTGCCCAGTGGGCGCTGGTTCTGGTCGCCTCTGCATCGCCGTCCATACCGCCGATGTCTTGGTCAAGTCGAGCATGTCGGTTAAATCATCGGCGGTGGCTCTGAAGTGGGTGGTGGGTGGGCTTTGATTTTCTTTGTCGTCCGCATCCCAACCTTCCCGACCATAATCCGCCAGGCTCTCCGATAAAGAGAGAGACTTGAGTGAATTCAGGATGTCGCCAAAGGGCGAAAAGGAAAGATGTCCGCGCGAGTGAATTCCATGATCGGCGCCCAATCGGATTCGATTAGCGGGCGCGAAGGCTCGAGTCCGGCGAGGAGTCCGCGCCTTGAGTCACGAAGCCGCAAAGGGCGGGTAGGTGTACGGTTCAATTGCCGTGGAGATCACAGCCCCCGAGGCGGTGTTCAGCCACCCATCCTCGATCGGCGCGGTCGGCTCCGAGCTAAAGGTCAAAGCGGACTCTGGTGCGGCCTCCAGGACACTGTCCGACGGCAGAGATAGATCATGCCCCTCGGGACAGTGCGGCGCGCTTGGCTGTTGCTCGAACCCGTCAAGATCAAGTCTCCGCGATGTCACCGTAGTTCAAACTTCCAAATCTGACCTAATGGCCAGGGCGAAGCTTTCAACCTGCTCCAGATGGCTGCTTAATTGGCCCGCAGCAAAGCCGCCAATCACGAAGATCTGTCCGGGAGAAAAGTCTCACCACAGGCGCATCGTTGTTGATGATCGGAGGAGCCATCGGGCCTAAAGACGACGACACAGAGGAACTCTCAATGAAAGCACCAATGTCGGTGTCAAAACCGGCGGATCACGGGTAGGGGGTCCCGAACTGTGCGTCTAGGCAGATGATAATAGGAGACAAGGGACACGATGTTTTTACCCAGGTTTGGGCCCTCTCGATGGAGGTGAAACCCTACTCCTTCTTGATTAATATTGATGATATGGGTAGTACAAGAGTAGATCTACCACGAGATCAGAGAGGCTAAACCCTAGAAGCTAGCCTATGGTATGATTGTTGTTCGTCCTACGGACTAAAACCCTCTGGTTTATATAGGCACCGAATAGGATTAGGGTTACACAGAGTCGGTTACAATGGTAGGAGATCTACATATCCGTATCGCCAAGCTTGCCTTCCACGCCAAGGAAAGTCCCATCCGGACACGGGACGAAGTCTTCAATCTTGTATCTTCATAGTCCAGGAGTCCGGCCAAAGGTCATAGTCCGGCTATCCAGACACCCCCTAATCCCGGACTCCCTCAATCCTCCAAACCCTTCCTTTTACATTCTTGCAAGTTGCATACTTTATTTTCCGCTGCCAATATACTCTTTGCATGCTTGCTTGAATGGTGTGAAGATTGCTTGACTTGTTCAAAAATAGCTAAAATCTGCCAAAGTCTAAAATTGGGAAAAGGTTAAGTTTTTATTGGTCAAGTAGTCTAATCACCCCCCCTCTAGACATACTTCAAGGTCCTACAGGGGCGCGCCAGGGAGAGGGGAGTCCTACTAGGACTCCAGTCCTAGTAGGATTCGGCCCACCCTTTTTTCCTTCTACCGAAGGGGGGAAATGGCAAGGAAAAGGAAAGGGGGTGGAGCCCCCTCCCCAAGTCCAATTTGGCCTCCTCCCTTGTGGGGGTGCACCAGCCCCTTGTGGGCTGGTTAGCCTCCCTCCTATGGCCCATAAGGCCCATATCTTTCCCCGGGGGGTTCCGGTAACCCCTCCGGTACTCCCGTATGTACCCGATACACTTCAGAACCCTTCCGGTGTCTGAATACTACCTTCCAATATAAATCTTTACCTCTCGACCATTTCGAGACTCCTGGTCATGTTCGTGATCTCATCCGGGACTCCGAGCAAACTTTGGTCATCAAATCACATAACTCATAATACAAATCGTCATCGAACGTTAAGTGTGCGGACCCTACGGGTTCGAGAACTATGTAGACATGACCGAGATACATCTCCGGTCAATAACCAATAGCGGAACCTGGATGCTCATATTGGTTCCTACATATTCTACGAAGATATTTATCGGTCAAACTGCATAACAACATACGTTATTCCCTCTGTCATCGGTATGTTACTTGCCCGAGATTCAATTGTCGGTATCATCATACCTAGTTCAATCTCGTTACCGGTAAGTCTCTTTACTCGTTCCGTAATGCATCATCCCGTAACTAACTCATTAGTCACATTGCTTGCAAGGCTTATAGTGTTGTGCATACCGAGAGGGCCCAGAGATACCTCTCCAATACTCGGAGTGATAAATCCTAATCTTGATCTATGCCAACCCAACAAACACCTTTAGAGACACCTGTAGAGCATCTTTATAATCACCCAGTTACGTTGTGACGTTTGATAGCACACAAGGTGTTCCTCCAGTATTCGGGAGTTGCATAATCTCATAGTCAGAGGAATATGTATAAGTCATGAAGAAAAGCAATAGCAATAAAACTAAATGATCATTATGGTAAGCTAACGTATGGGTCTTGTCCCTCACATCATTCTCTAATGATGTGATCCCGTTCATCAAATGACAACACATGCATGTCTATGGTCAGGAAACTTAACCATCTCTTATTTACGAGCTAGTCAGTAGAGGCATACTAAGGACACTTTGTTTTGTCTATGTATCCACACATGTATCAAGTTTCTGGTTAATACAGTTCTAGCATCAATAATAAACATTTATCATGATATAAGGAAATATAAATAACAACTTTATTATTGCCTCTAGGGCATATTTCTTTCAGTATCCCACTTGCACTAGAGTCAATAATGTAGTTCACATCGCCATGTGATTTAACACCAATAGTTCACATCACCATGTGATTAGTTCACATCGCCATGTGACTAATACCCAAAGGGTTTTACTAGAGTCAATAATCTAGTTCACATCGCTATGTGATTAACACCCAAAGAGTACAAAGGTGTGATCATGTTTTGTTTGTGAGAGAAGCTTATTCAATGGGTCTGTCACATTCAGAGTCGTATGTATTTAGCAAATTTTCTATGTCTACAATGCTCTGCATGGAGCTACTCTAGCTAATTGCTCCCACTTTCAATATGTATTCAGACTGAGACTCAGAATCATCCGGATCAGTGTAAAAGCTTGCATCGATGTAACTCTTTATGACGAACTCTTTATCACCTCCATAACCAAGAAATATCTCCTTAGTATTTTAAGGATAAATTAACCGTTGTCCAGTGATCCACTCCTGGATCAATATCGTACTCCCTTGCCAAACTCATGGCAAGGTACACAGTAAATTTGGTACACAGTATAGCATACTTTATAGAACCTATGGCTGAGGCATAGGGAATGACTTTCATTCTCTTTCTTTTTTCTATCGTGGTCGTGTTTTGAGTCTTACTCAACTTTACACCTTGCAATACAGGCAAGAACTCCTTCTTTGATTGTTCCATTTTGAACTACTTCAAAATCTTGTCAAGGTATGTACTCATTGAAAACTCTTATCAAGCGTCTTGATCTATCTCTACAGATCTTGATGCCAATTATGTGAGCAGCTTCACCGAGGTCTTTCTTTGGAAAAACTCCTTTCAAACACTCCTTTATGCTTTCCAGAAAATTCTACATCATTTCCGATCAACAATATGTCATTCACATATACTTCTCAGAAAGGTTGTAGTGCTCCCACTCACCTTCTCAGAAAGTCTGTATAAAATTATATGCTTTGATCAACTTATCAAAGCGTATATTCCAACTCCGAGATGCTTGCACCAGTCCATAGATGGATCGCTGGAGCTTGCACATTTTGTTAGCACCTTTAGGATTGACAAAACCTTCTGGTTGTATCATATACAACTCTTCTTTAATAAATCCATTAAGGAATGCAATTTTGATATCCATTTGTCAGATTTCATAAAATGTGGCAATTGCTAACATGATTCGGACAGATTTAAGCATTGATACGAGTGAGAAAATCTCATCGTAGTCAACATCTTGAATTTGTCAAAAACCCTTTTCGACAAGTCGAGATTTATAGATAGTAATACTACTATCAGCGTCCGTCTTCCTCTTGAAGATCCATTTATTCTCAATGGCTTGCCTATCATCGGGCAAGTCCACCAAAGTCCACACTTTGTTCTCATACATGGATTATATCTCAGATTTCATGGCCTCAAGCCATCTGTCGGAATCTGGGCTCATCATCACTTCCTCATAGTTCGTAGGTTCATCATGTTCTAGCAACATTACTTCCAGAATAGGATTACCGTACCACTCTGGTGCTGATCGTACTCTGGTTGACCTACGAGGTTCTGTAGTAACTTGATCTGAAGTTTCATGATCATCATCATTAACTTCCTCACTAATTGGTGTAGGCATCACTGGAACTTATTTCAGTGATGAGCTACTTTCCAATTCGAGAGAAGGTACAATTATCTCATCAAGTTCTACTTTCCTCCCACTCACTTCTTTCGAGAGAAACTCCTTCTCGAGAAAGGATCCACTCTTAGCAACAAAGATCTTGCCTTCGGATCTGTGATAGAAGGTGTACCCAACAGTTTCTTTTGGATATCCTATGAAGACGCGCTTCTCCTATTTGGATTTGAGCTTATCAGGCTGAAACTTTTTCACATAAGCATCGCAACCCCAAACTTTAAGAAATGACAGCTTAGGTTTCTTGCTAAACCATAGTTCATAAGGTGTCGTCTCAATGGATTTTTAGACGGTGCCCTGTTTAACGTGAATGCAGCTGTCTCTAATGCATAACCCCAAAACGATAGTGGTAAATCGGTAAGAGACATCATAGATCGCACCATATCTAATAAAGTATGGTTACGACGTTCGGACACACCATTACGGTGTGGTGTTCCAGGTGGGGTGAGTTGTGAAACTATTCCACATTGTTTCAAATGAAAGCCAAACTCATAACTCAAATATTCGCCTCCGGGATCAGATCGTAGAAACTTTATTTTCTTGTTACGATGATTCTCAACTTCACTCTGGAATTCTTTGAACTTTTCAAATGTTTCAGACTTGTTTTTCATTAAGTAGATATACCCATGTCTGCTCAAATCATCTGTGAAGGTCAGAAAATAACGATACCCGCCGCGAGCCTCAATACCCATTGGACCGCATACATTTGTATGTATTATTTCCAATAAGTCAGTGGCTCGCTCCATTGTTCCGGAGAATGGAGTTTTAGTCATCTTGCCCATGAGGCATGGTTCGCAAGCATCAAGTGATTCATAATCAAGTGATTCCAGAAGCCCATCAGCATGGAGTTTCTTCATGCGCTTTACACCAATATGACCTAAATGGCAGTGCCACAAATAAGTTGCACTATCATTATTAACTTTGCATGTTTTGGCTTCAATATCAAGAATATGTGTATCACTATGATCGAGATTCAATAAACCATTCACCTTGGGTGTATGACCACAGAAGGTTTTATTCATGTAAACAGAATAATAATTATTCTTTGACTTAAATGAATAATCGTATTGCAATAAACATTATTCAATCATATTATGCTCAACACAAACACCAAATAACATTTATTTTAGGATCAACACTAATCCCAAAGGTAAAGGGAGTGTGCGATGGTGATCTTATCAACCTTGGAATCACTTCCAACACACATCGTCACCTTGTCCTCAACTAGTCTCTTTTCATTTTATAACTCCTGTTTCAAGTTACTAATCATAGCAACTGAACCAGTATCAAATACCCAGGGGCTACTATGAATACTAGTAAAGTACACATCAATAACATGTATATCATATATACTTTTGTTCACTTTGACATCCTTCTTATCCTCCAAGTATTTGGGGCAGTTCCGCTTCCAGTGACCATTTCCTTTGCAGTAGAAGCACTCAGTTTCAGGCTTGGGTCTAGCTTTGGGCTTCTTCATGGGAGTGGCAACTTGCTTGTCATTCTTCTTGAAGTTCCCTTTCTTTCCCTTGCCCTTTTACTTGAAACTAGTGGTCTTGCCAACCATCAACACTTGATGCTTTTCTTGATTTCTACCTTCGCCGATTTCAGCATCGCGAAGAGCTCGGGGAATCGTTTTCGTCATCCTTTGCATATTATAGTTCATCATGAAGTTCCAGTAACTTGGTGATAGTGACTAGAGAACTCTGTCAATCACTATCTTATCTGGAAGATTAACTCCCACTTGATTCAAGCGATTGTAGTACTCAAACATTCTGAGCACATGCTCACTGGTTGAGCTATTCTCCTCCATCTTGTAGGCAAAAATACTTGTCGCAGGTCTCATTCCTCTCGACTCGGGCATGAGTCTGAAATACCAATTTCAACTCTAAACATCTCATATGCTCCATGGCATTTCAAAACATTTTTAAGTCCCAGTTCTAAGCCGTTAAGCATGGTGCACTAAACTATCAAGTAGTCATCATACCGAGCTTGTCAAACGTTCATAACGTCTGCATTTGCTCCTGCAATAGTTCTGTCACCTAGCGGTGCATCAAGGATATAATTTTTCTGTGCAGCAATGAGGATAATCCTCAGATCACGGACCTAGTCCGCATCATTGCTACTATCAACTTTCAACTTAGTTTTCTCTAGGAACATATCATAAATAAAACGGGGAAGCTATATGCGAGCAATTGATCTACAACATAGATATGCAAATACTACCACGACTAAGTTCATGATAAATTTAAGTTCAATTAATCATATTACTTAAGAACTCCCACTTAGATAGACATCCCTCAAGTCATCTAAGTGATGATGTGATCCATATCAACTAAACCATGTCCGATCATCACGTTAGATGGAGTAGCTTTCAATGGTGAACATCACTATGTTGATCATATCTACTATATGATTAACGTTCGACCTTTCGGTCTCAGTGTTCCAAGGCCATATCTGCATATGCTAGGCTCGTCAAGTTTAACCCGAGTATTCTGCATGTGCAAAAACTAGCTTGCAGCCGTTGTATGTGAACGTAGAGCTTATCACACCAGATCATCATGTGGTGTCTCAGCACGAAGCACTGTCGCAACGGTGCATACTAGGGAGAACACTTATACCTTGAAATTTTAGTAAGGGATCATCTCATAATGCTACCGTCGTACTAAGCAAAATAAGATGCATAAAAGATAAACATCACATGCAATCAAAATATGTGACATGATATGGCCATCATCATCTTGTGCCTTTGATCTCCATCTCCAAAGTACCATCATGATCTCTATCGTCACCGGCATGACATCATGATCTCCATCATCTTGATCTTTGTCAACGTGTCATCACTTGGTCGTCTGATATGTCTCCAACGAATCTATAATTTTTCATTGTTCCGTGCTATTATATATTCTGTTTTGGATGTTCAATGGGCTATATTATACACTTTTATATTATTTTTGGGACTAACCTATTAACCGGAGGCCCAGCCCAAATTGATGTTTTTTGCCTATTTTAGTGTTTCGAAGGAAAGGAATATCAAACGGAGTCCAAACGGAACGAAACCTTCGGGAACGTGATTTTTGTAACAAACATGATCCAGAGGACTTGGAGTGGACGTCAAGCAACAGACGAGGAAGCCACGAGGTAGGGGCGCGCCACCCCCTGTAGCGCGCCTCCACCCTCGTGGGCCCCTTGTGGCTCCACCGACCTACTTCTTCCTCCTATATATACCTACGTACCCCCAAACCATCAGAGGCGCCCACGGAAACCTAACTCCACCGCCGCAACCTTCTGTACCCGTGAGATCCCATCTTGGGGCCTTTTCCGGTGTCCTGCCGGAGGGGGCATTGATCATGGAGGGCTTCTACATCAACACCATAGCCTCTCCGATGATGTGTGAGAAGTTTACCTCAGACCTTCGGGTCCATAGTTATTAGCTAGATGGCTTCTTCTCTCTCTTTGGATCTCAATACAAAGTTCTCCTCTATTCTCTTGGAGATCTATTTGATGTAACTCTTCTTTTGCGGTGTGTTTGTCGAGACCGATGAATTGTGGGTTTAATATCAAGATTATCTATGAACAATATTTAAATCTTCTCTGAATTCTTTTATGTATGATGGGTTATCTTTGCAAGTCTCTTCGAATTATCAGTTTGGTTTGGCCTACTAGATTGATCTTTCTTGCAATAGGAGAAGAGCTTAGCTTAGGGTTCAATCTTGCGGTGTCCTTTCCCAGTGACAGCAGGGGCAACAAGGCACGTATTGTATTGTTTCCATCGAGGATAAAAAGTTGGGTTTATATCATATTGCATGAGTTTATCCCTCTACATCATGTCATCTTGCTTAAAGCGTTACTCTGTTCTTATGAACTTAATACTCTAGATGCATGCTGGATAGTGGTCGATGTGTGGAGTAATAGTAGTAGATGCAGAATCGTTTCGGTCTACTTGTCACGGACGTGATGCCTATATACATGACCATACCTAGATATTCTCATAATTATGCACTTTTCTATCAATTGCTCGACAGTAATTCGTTTACCCACCGTAATACTTATGCTATCTTGAGAGAAGCCACTAGTGAAACCTATGGCCCCCGGGTCTATTTTCTATCATATTAATATCCCGACAACAAGCTATTTCTAGCGCCGTTTATTTTACTTTGCATCTTTATTTACTCTTTATCGTAAAAATACCAAAAATATTCTCTTATCATATCTATCAGATCTCACTCTCGTAAGTGACCGTGAAGGGATTGACAACCCCTTTATCGCGTTGGTTGTGAGGTTCTTATTTGTTTGTGTAGGTGTGTGAGACTCGAGCATAGTCTCCTACTGGATTGATACCTTGGTTCTCAAAAACTGAGGGAAATACTTACGCTACTTTACTGCATCACCCTTTCCTCTTCAAGGGAAAACCAACGCAGTGCTCAAGAGGTAGCAAGAAGGATTTCTGGCGCCGTTGCCGGGGAGTCTACGCACAAGTCAAGACATACAAAGTACCCATCACAAACTCTTATCCCCCGCATTACATTATTTGCCATTTGCCTCTCGTTTTCCTCTCCCCCACTTCACCCTTGCCGTTTTATTCGCCCTCTTTTCCGTTCGTCTCTTTCCGCTTGCTTCTTGTTTGCTTGTGTTGCCATGTGCCTTCTACATGCTTGCATCTTCGCTTGCTGAAAATCTATTGTTATGGATCCTCATCCCCTTGCTAATCTCTTTAAGATATCCAATTATGATGAACCTATTGCTAGTGAGTTTTGTGCACTAGATTATCTTTATGAGGTTTTGCTTGAAATTCGTGAATCTGAAAATTGTGATGAAGTGTTGAAAGAAGAAACTTATGAAGTGATTCACGATAGATCTTTGAATAAAAAGCATGATTGCAATGATGTTATTATAAATTCTATTAATTTCAATTATGCTAATAATATGCAAAACCCTAAGCTTGGGGATGCTAGTTTTGCTTTGTCTAGTACTTGTTGCAATGATCATATTGGGGTGATTCTTCTTATGATCTTGAAAATTTAATTAAGCCCCATGATGAATATGAGATTGATAATAGTGTTTGCAATAATATTGAAAGTGGGTTTGGAAGATTGTCAACTTTAGATCCCACATATTTGGAGAATGTTCAATCTTATGGTATTTTTGATAAAAGTGGGTTTGGAGAGGTCATGACATTAGTTAATGATGATCCCACTATTTTGGAAGAGTGTCAACTTCACATGCATGTTCCTATGATCCTACATGTAATTATTATGACAGAGGAAAATATTGTTGTAGAAATTTTTATCTTACTAAATTACATCTCGTCATGTTGAGATTGCTATCGTCTCTTTCTTCTCCCTTGCATATGCTAAATTTTGATTGCTATGATTATTTGTTTGCTTATAAAATGCCTATGCATAGGAAGTATGTTAGACTAAGATGTGTTTGTCACGTGTTCTATGATTCTCTCTTTGTGCTTTAATTTTGTCTTTGATGTGAGCATCATTAAAATTATTAATGCCTAGGTAGGGGCGTTAAACGATAGCGCTTGTTGGGAGGCAACCCAATTTTATTTTAGTTTTTTGCCTTTTGGTTATGTTTAGGAATAAATAACCCATCTAGCCTCTGGTTAGATTTTTTTTTGTGTTTTAATTAGTGTTTGTGCCAAGTTAAACCTATAGGATCTTCTTGGATGATAGTTATTTGATCTTGTTGAAAATTCCAGAAACTTTCTGTTCACGAAAACAATTGTTAAAAATCACCAGAACATGATAAAATACTGATTACAATTGCAGTAGATCAATAAACAAATTATATAGGTCGTCCTATTTTGGTTGAATTTTCTTAGTTCCAGAAGTTTGCGTTAGTTACAGATTACTACAGACTGTTCTGTTTTTGACAGATTCTGTTTTTCGTGGGTTGTTTGCTTATTTTGATGAATCTATGGCTAGCAAAATAGTTTATAAACCACAGAGAAGTTGGAATACAGTAGGTCTAACACCAATATAAATAAATAATGAGTTCATTACAGTACCTTGAAGTGGTGTTTTGTTTTCTTTCGCTAACGGAGCTCACGAGATTTTCTATTAAGTTTTCTGTTGTGAAGTTTTCAAGTTTTGGGTAAGGATTTGATGGATTATGGAATAAGGAGTGGCAAGAGCCTAAGCTTGGGTATGCCCAAGGCACCCCAAGGTAAATCCAAGGACACCAAAAATCCAAAGCTTGGGGATGCCCCGGAAGGCATCCCCTCTTTTGTCCTCGTCCATCGGTAACTTTACTTGGAGCTATATTTTTATTCACCACATGATAAGTGTTTTGCTTGGAGCATCTTGTATGATTTGAGTCTTTGATTTTTAGTTTACCACAATCATCCTTGCTTTACACACCTTTTGAGAGAGACACACATGATTCGGAATTTATTAGAATACTCTATGTGCTTCACTTATATCTTTTGAGCTATATAGTTTTTGCTCTAGTGCTTCACTTATATCTTTTAGAGCACGACGGTGGTCTTGTTTTCTAGAAATTATTGTTCTCTCATGCTTCACTTATATTATTTTGAGAGTCCTACAAGACATCATGGTAATTTTCTTAAATTGAGAAGGTAGCCCTAATATGATAGGCATCCAAGATTAGTAAAAACTTTCTTATAAGTGCGTTGAATATTAAGAGAAGTTTGATGCTTGATAATTGTTTTGAGATATGAAGATGGTGATATTAGAGTCATGCTAGTTGAGTGTGAATTTGAGAAATACTTGTGTTAAAGTTTGTGATTCCCGTAGCATGCACGTATGGTGAACCGTTATGTGATGAAGTCGGAGCATGATTTATTTATTGATTGTCTTCCTTATGAGTGGCGGTCGGGGACGAGCGATGGTCTTTTCCTACCAATCTATCCCCCTAGGATCATGCGCGTAATACTTTGTTTCGATAACTAATAGATTTTTGCAACAAGTATATGAGTTCTTTATGACTAATGTTGAGTCCATGGATTATACGCACTCTCACCCTTCCACCATTGCTAGCCTCTCTAATACCCCGCACTTTTTGCCGGTATCATACACCCACTATATACCTTCCTCAAAACAGCCACCATACCTACCTATTATGGCATTTCCATAGCCATTCCAAGATATATTGCCATGCAACTTTCCACCGTTCCGTTTGCTATGACACGCTTCATCATTTTCATATTGCTTTGCATGATCATGAAGTTGACATCGTATTTGTGGCAAAGCCACCGTTCATAATTTTTTATACATGTCACTCTTGATTCATTGCATATCCCGGTACTCCGCCGGAGTTATTCATATAGAGTCATATTTTTGTTCTAAGTATCGAGTTGTAATTCTTAAGTTGTAAGTAAATAAAAGTGTGATGATCATCATTATTAGAGCATTGTCCCAAGTGAGGAAAGGATGATGGAGACTATGATTCCCCCATAAGTCGGGATGAGACTCCGGACGAAAACAAAAGAGGACATAAACAAAAGGAAAGGGCCCAAATAAAAAAATAATGAGAGAAAAAGAGAGAAGGGACAATGTCACTATCCTTTTACCACACTTGTGCTTTAAAAGTAGCACCATGATCTTCATGATAGAGAGTCTCCTATGTTGTCATTTTCATACACTAGTGGGAAATTTTACATTATAGAACTTGGCTTGTATATTCCAATGATGGGCTTCCTCAAAATGCCCTAGGTCTTCGTGAGCAAGCGAGTTGGATGCACACCCACTTACTTTCTTTTGTTGAGCTTTCATACACTTATAGCTCTAGTGCATCCGTTGCATGGCAATCCCTACTCACTCACATTGATATCTATTGATGGGCATCTCCATAGCCCGTTGATACGCCTAGTTGATGTGAGACTATGTTCTCCTTTTTTGTCTTCTCCACAACCACCATTCTATTCCACATATAGTGTTATGTCCATGGCTCACGCTCATGTATTGCGTGAAGATTGAAATTTTTTGAGAACATCAAAAGTATGAAACAATTGCTTGGCTTGTCATCGGGGTTGTGCATGATTAAATACTTTGTGTGATGAAGATAGAGCATAGCCAGACTATATGATTTTGTAGGGATAACTTTCTTTGGCCATGTTATTTTGAGAAGACATGATTGCTTAGTTAGTATGCTTGAAGTATTATTATTTTTATGTCAATACTAAACTTTTATCTTGAATCTTTCGGATCTGAATATTCATACCACAAATAAGAGAATTACATTAAGGAATATGCTACGTAGCATTCCACATCAGAAATTCTATTTTTATCATTTACCTACTCGAGGACGAGCAGGAATTAAGCTTGGGGATGCTTGATACGTCTCCAACATATCTATAATTTTTTATTGTTCCATGCTATTATATATTCTGTTTTGGATGTTTAATGGGATTTATTATACACTTTTATGTTATTTTTGGGACTAACCTATTAACCGGAGGCCCAGCCCAAATTGCTGCTTTTTTTTGCCTATTTCAGTGTTTCGAAGGAAAGGAATAGCAAACGGAATGAAACCTTCGAGAACGTGATTTTTGGAACAAACGTGATCCAGAGGACTTGGAGTGGACGTCAAGCAACAGACGAGGAAGCCACGAGGTAGGGGCGCGCCCCCCCCCCCCACACACACACACACCCTGTATGCCCCTCCACCCTCATGGGCCCCTCGTGGCTCCACCGACCTACTTCTTCCTCCTATATATACCTACGTACCCCCAAACCATCAGAGGCGCCGATGAAAACCTAATTCGACTGCCACAGCCTTCTATACCCTTGAGATCCCATCTTGGGTCCTTTTCCGACGTCCTGCCGGAGGGGGCATTGATCACGGAGGGCTTCTACATCAATACCATAGCCTCTCCGATGATGTGTGAGTAGTTTACCTCAGACCTTCGGGTCCATAGTTATTAGCTAGATGGCTTCTTCTCTCTCTTTGGATCTCAATACAAAGTTCTCCTCTATTCTCTTGGAGATCTATTTGATGTAACTCTTCTTTTGCGGTGTGTTTGTCGAGATCCGATGAATTGTGGGTTTACGATCAAGATTATCTATGAACAATATTTGAATCTTCTCTGAATTCTTTTATGTATGATTGGTTATCTTTGCAAGTCTCTTCGAATTATCAGTTTGGTTTGGCCTACTAGATTGATCTTTCTTGCAATAGGAGAAGTGCTTAGCTTTGGGTTCAATCTTGCGTGTCCTTTCCCAAAGGATGCAGGGGCAGCAAGGCACGTATTGTATTGTTGCCAACGAGGATAAAAAGATGGGGTTTATATCATATTGCATGAGTTTATCCCTCTACATCATGTCATCTTGCTTAAAGCGTTACTCTGTTCTTATGAACTTAATACTCTAGATGCATGCTGGATAGCGGTCGATGTGTGGAGTAATAGTTGTAGATGCAGAATCGTTTCGGTCTACTTGTCACGGAAGTGATGCCTATATACATGATCATACCTAGATATTCTCATAATTATGCACTTTTCTATCAATTGCTCGATAGTAATTCGTTTACCCACCGTAATACTTATGCTATCTTGAGAGAAGCCACTAGTGAAACCTATGCCCCCCGGGTCTATTTTCTATCATATTAATCTCTCGACAACAAGCTATTTCTAGCGCGTTTATTTTACTTTGCATTTTTATTTACTCTTTATCATAAAAATACCAAAAATATTATCTTATCATATCTATCAGATCTCACTCTCGTAAGTGACCGTGAAGGGATTGACAACCCCTTTATCACGTTGGTTGAGAGGTTCTTATTTGTTTGTGTAGGTGTGTGGGACTCGAGCATAGTCTCCTACTGGATTGTTACCTTGGTTCTCAAAAATTGAGGGAAATACTTACGCTACTTTACTGTATCACCCATTCCTCTTCCAGGGAAAACCAACGCAGTGCTCAAGAGGTAGCATCGTCTCGCCAACTATTGCTTTTGCAACTATTGCTATCGCATAGCGATAAAGTAAATCAATTATATGGCAGTTGCATCTTATGCAATAAAGAGACAACCATAAGGCTCCTGCTAGTTGCCTATAACTTTAACAAAACATGATCATCTCATACAACAATTTATATCTCATCACGTCTTGACCATATCACATCACAACATGCCCTGCAAAAACAAGTTAGACGTCCTCTACTTTGTTGTTGCAAGTTTTACGTGGCTGCTACAGGCTTCTAGCAACAACCGTTATTACCTATGCATCAAAACCACAACCATTTTTCATCAAGTGTGTTGTTTTAACCTTCGACAAGGACCGGGCGTAGTCAAACTCGATTCAACTAAAGTTGGAGAAACGGACACCCGCTAGCCACCTGTGTGCAAAGCACGTCGGTAGAACCAGTCTCATGAACGTGGTCATGTAATGTCGGTCCGGGCCTCTTCATCCAACAATACCGCCGAATCAAAGTAAGACATTGATGGTAAGCAGTATGACTATTATGCTCACAACTGTTTGTGTTCTACTCGTGCATATAACATCTACGCATAGACCTCGGATGCCACTGTTGGGGAACGCAGTATTTCAAAAAAAATACCTACGATCACGCAAGATCTATCTAGGAGATGCATAGCAACGAGACGGAGAGTGTGTCCACGTACCCTCGAAGACCGAAAGCGGAAGCGTTTAGTAACACGGTTGATGTAGTCGAACGTCTTCACGATACAACCGATCCAAGTACCGAACGTACGGCACCTCCGTGTTCAGCACACGTTCAACATGATGACGTCCCTCGAGCTCTTGATCCAGTTGAGGACGAGGCAGAGTTCCGTCAGCATGACGGCGTGGCGACGGTGATGATGATGTTACCGGCGCAGGGCTTTGCCTAAGCACTACAACGATATGACCGAGGTGTGTAAATGTGGAGGGGGCACCGCACATGGCTAATAGAAGACTTTGTGTGCCTTTGGGGTGCCCCCTGCCCCCGTATATAAAGGAGGGGAGGAGGAGGCCAGCCAACAAGGGGCACGCCAGGGAGAGGGGAGTCCTACTAGGACTCCAGTCCTAGTAGGATTCGGCCCCACCCTTTTTTCCTTCTACCGGAGGGGGGAAGGGGAAGGAGAGGGAGTAGGAGAAGGAAAGGGGGGTGGAGCCCCCTTCCCAAGTCCAATGCGGCCTCCTCCCTTGTGGGGGGCGCACCAGCCCCTTGTGGGCTGGTTACCCTCCCTCCTATGGCCCATAAGGCCCATATCTTTCCCCGGGGGGTTCCGGTAACCCCTCTGGTACTCCGGTATGTACCCGATACACTCCAGAACCCTTCCGGTGTCCGAATACTACCTTCCAATATATCAATCTTTACCTCTCGACCATTTCGAGACTCCTAGTCATGTCTGTGATCTCATCTGGGACTCCGAGCAAACTTCGGTCATCAAATCACATAACTCATAATACAAATCGTCATCGAACGTTAAGAGTGCGGACCCTACGGGTTCGAGAACTATGTAGACATGACCAAGACACATCTCCGGTCAATAACCAATAGCGGAACCTGGTTTCTCATATTGGTTCCTACATATTCTACAAAGATCTTTATCGGTGAAACCGCATAACAACATACGTTATTCCCTTTGTCATCGGTATGTTACTTGCCTGAGATTCGATCGTCGGTATCATCATACCTAGTTCAATCTCGTTACCAGCAAGTCTCTTTACTCGTTCCGTAATGCATCATCCCATAACTAACTCATTAGTCACATTGCTTGCCAGGCTTATAGTGGTGTGCATTACCGAGAGGGCCCAGAGACACCTCTCCGATACTCGGAGTGACAAATCCTAATCTTGATCTATGCCAACCCAACAAACACCTTCGAAGACACCTGTAGAGCATCTTTATAATCACCCGATTCGCCAGTGACGCTCGATAGCACACAAGGTGTTCCTCCGGTATTCGGGAGTTGCATAATCTCATAGTCAGAGGAATATGTATAAGTCATGAAGAAAAGCAACAGCAATAAAACTAAATTATCATTATGGTAAGCTAACGAATGGGTCTTGTCCATCACATCATTCTCTAATGATGTGATCCCGTTCATCAAATGACAACACATGTCTATGGTCAGGAAACTTAACCATCTTTGATTAACGAGCTAGTCAGTAGAGGCATACTAGGGACACTTTGTTTTGTCTATGTATCCAAACATTTATCAAGTTTGTGGTTAATAAAATTCTAGCATGAATAATAAACATTTATCATGATATAAGGAAATATAAATAACAACTTTATTATTGCCTCTAGGGCATATTTCCTTCAATAAGATCAAGTGGCCTTTTGTATATAAAATGTTAAAACTCAAAAAAATTCCTGATAAATGGTGTGACATGCTGATGCACACCGTGGTAGGAGGACATGTGGGGGTTAAAGTGAATGATGAAATTGGACCTTATTTTAAAACTTTTAAAGGATTGAGACAAGGAGATTCTTTGTCACCTTTACTTTTTGATATTCATGCAGATGCATTAGCCATTATTCTGGACAATGCTATGCAGGAAGGGTTTGTAAAAGGGGTACTTTCTGAATTGAACAATTGTGAAGTGAATAAGCTACAATATGCAGATGACACAATTTTCTTATTACAAGATGATGAAGATAGTGCAAAAAAATTGAAATTCATTCTGACAGCATTTGAACAGATGTCTGGACTGACCATAAACTTCCATAAAAGTGAAATTTTTCTCTTTGGAGAGGCAGTTGGTAAGACTAATATATACCAGGAGATTTTTACTTGTGAGGTAGGAAAGATACCCATTAAATACCTAGGATTGCCTCTTGCAGATGTTAGGTTGGGGAATAGATTTTGGAAGGGAGTCACTAAAAAATTGTGAAAAGATGTGCACGCTAGCATGGGAGACTCCTCAATATGGTTGGGAGAGTAACCCTGGTATAGGCATGCTTGACCAATATTCCATTGTTCATGATGTTTTTTTTATCCCCTTTCTGTGGGGGAAAATGAGGATTTCTTTAGGGCCAGACTTGTGTGGGAAGAAGATGAAAACAAAAAAAGTACCATTTGGTTAATTGGAAAACATGTTGTTTACCAAAAGAACAGGGGGGCTGGGGATCATTAATTTGGATATAATGAACAAAGCCCTGCTAGCTAAATGGCTATGGAAACTGGAGACTGAATCAGGAACATGGGTGAATGTTTTGAAAAACAAATACATTCAGAACAAATGTCTGTCTGGGGTGGAAAAGAAACTTGGGATTTCCCAGTTCTGGAGCAGTTTAATGGGAGTTAAAAAAATATACTTCCAACATGTTAAAAAAGTGATTGGGGATGGAAATGAAACTAGATTTTGGGAGGATTGGTGGGTAGGGGCTAGACCTCTAAAAGACCTTTACCCTAGATTATAAAACATCAGCTTTGATCACAACATATCGGTGGCGGAAGCTGTGGATAGAGGGTGGCAGGGTTTTAGCTTTAGAAGAGATTTAAATACAGAAACAACTGGACTTTGGAACAGTTTGAAACAAAGATGTGAGGAGGTAAGGATGCATGGGGGAAAAGATCAGCCTCTGTGGATGCTTACTAAAAACAGAAAATTCTCAGTTAAATCTTTATACTCCTCTATGATCAACGATGGAGTGGGATTTCCACAAAAAAAATTTGTGGAAAACTAACATCCCATCAATGATTAAAGTGTTCTTTTGGCTTTTGGTCAAGAGAAGCATTCTGAAAAAAGAGAACTTGATTAGGAAAGGGTGGAAAGGATCAAAAGAGTGTGTGTACTGTGGAAAGGAAGAAAAATATCAATCACTTATTCTTTGAATGTTCGGCAGCCAGATTGGTCTGGAGCCTGATTAAATGTGCTTTTGATCTCAGACGTAGCCCAACTAATCTCAATGATTACTTGGGAGGGTGGCTGAAAACATTTAAGAAACCAGAGAAAAAATTAGTTCTGGTGGGGAGTGCTGCTATTTTCTGGGCTCTTTGGAAATGGAGAAATGATATAATCTTTAGATGATAAAAATTCATGATCCGATGATATCCATTCGTCTGATGTGCAATTGGATTGTGGATTGGTTGATTTTGCAGAGAAAAAAGCCAGAGGAAAGACTACTGCAGCTGGGAGCAAAACTAATCGAGCGGGTGGCAAGTGAGATATACAAGGCGACGCAGGGGTGGAGGCTGGGAGTTCGGCGATTGGAGGGCTAAACCAGCGAAGGAGCAAACCGGACTTCCTTTCTCTATTTGTTTCGACTTGTTATCCTGAACTTGTGCTATAAATAACTAGCTGCCGTCTGATGTATGCGGTGCATTCTCACTTTTGTAATCTCGGTGCGGTAGTAGTTAGAACTTTAGCTTGTTATGTAGCCTTGATGCGCTTGTGATGGAACCTGCTAGGATCTCGACTTTGTTGCTTGCTTTTGGTTTCATTACTGAAATTGGAGGGAAACCTCTTTTATTAAAAAAAGAGAAGCATCAAAATTACACGCTGAAAGAAACACATATAAAATAACTGAAGCAATACGTACAGGCCGAGCAACTGATCAAAGCATGAAACTCCTGTACAGCCGATGGCAACAAACAGACTTACTGCTAACAAAATACGGAAACTCTCATGATTTTCATGGCTCTAGGCCGTGAAGTGATTCGCTCGCACCAACTTGAGGAGGGATTTGCTGCGTGGAGCTTCAAGTCTCAGGAACATCAATACGGCATTCATTCGTTGCAGATATTTCCGATGTTGTAGGTATCAGTGGCAGACTGGCAGCTTGAAGAACAACCTGTGGAGAAGGAGCTTGCAGGGAAAAATCACTCATTTGCAGATTGCCAGCCAAATGATGAGCAGGGGAAGCAGCCGCCAAAGGATCAGCAGGGGAAATAGTTCCCAAATGATGAGTTGTTCCTTCATGACTAGCTGAATCTTGCTCGATTTCTTGGTTACTCTGACAAGTATTTTCTGCATATGGGTGGCGGCTAGGAGGAGTCTGTTTTGGTCTTGGCCCCTCTCTACAATGCCGGCGTGGGAGAGCAAAGCCCACAGGTGGGTGATGAGCTCGCCGCCCCGCGTGAGCTGCTCGATGTGCTCGTTGACATTATCTGACAGGGCAACATAGAGCATCATCTCACACCAGAAATCAGCCAGCACCTTCCAATGCCTGGTAACATCTTCTATCTCCTCAAGCTGCCTCCCCAGCTTGGCGCCGCTCTGGAAGATGGTGGTAGCCTCTGATTCTTCTTCTACTAGTCCATATATACATCCTCAGCGCCTCATACTTATCTCTCCTCGTATATGGAAGAAGAAATTCGCTGGCTTCTACTGCAACTGCATCAAACACATGGCTTGTATCACAGTGGTGCCCAGGAAGAAACTTTGGTGCTTGGACCACCAGGTATGCATAGTACTTCGACAGTTTTATGGCGATGCCATGATGGATCTTGAGCTGTGTTCCCTCAACTGGAGCAGGGCCAAATCTAGATGTTCCCTTCTCACAGTACCACGTCGCAATGTGCCAAGTCAGAATGATGCCGCTTGTGTCTGACGCCAAGTGCATCTTTGGTGCGCAAGCCCATGCAAGGTACCCTACTCCATTGGACACCAGGGATGATTTCCCATTCAGCAGTTCACCATTAGTGCGTTTGAGGGAGTAAATAAGTGCCTTCTTCACTTGTGCAGGTACTTCTATAGCTTTTCCATGTTTCCTATGGACCCTTTGCCAGTAGTTGTTTGCTGGATCGAGGATACCCTGTTGATGTCCAGAACTGGCGGTATAACATCCAAGCCATCCAATCAACTAGTCATGGAACGTAGGCTTGTAATCAAGTAAGGAGTACTGCCCAAGCTTGTGCTGCCAATAGTGTCTATTCGCTGCACAGTGTATACCAATTTTAGCTAGAAGCTCATTCAATCTTAGCAGCATGCAGCAGCAGAAGGAGTAGTAGCTTCCCCTTGCGTTCAATCTTGCTTGTTCCCTTAGATACCAACAAACAAAAGACACTATGCTCCATGTGCTAGTCCAGTGAAGTAGCAGTTGTAGCAATTCAAGCAAGGTAGCAGATGCAAGTATTAGTAAGCTGATAACAGTATCAGTAATCTTCATGCTTT
This sequence comes from Aegilops longissima, assembly GCA_021605205.1. Taxonomy (NCBI): domain Eukaryota; kingdom Viridiplantae; phylum Streptophyta; class Magnoliopsida; order Poales; family Poaceae; genus Aegilops; species Aegilops longissima. The sequence goes on along the minus strand of CM038676.1, from coordinate 450,946,984 downwards.
CTCATGACACGACTGCCCCCAGTATCATAAAAGATAGGAAGATGGCTGAAAGCAAGTTTAAAACTGTTGCCACCCTTGATCCATAAAAAATGCCAGCAGACTTGGTGAAGAAAAAATCATACATAAAGGCTAACTCAATCTCAATCACCCTGAAAATGCGGTTGAAGTCTGTGTGACTGATAAACCACAAGTATAGGGGATCAATTGTAGCCTCTTTTGATAAGTAAGAGTGTCAAAACCAACGAGGATCTAAAGGTAGAACAAATATTCCCTCAAGTTCTATCGACCACCGATACAACTCTATGCACGCTTAACGTTCGCTTTACCTAGAACAAGTATGAAACTAGAAGTACTTTGTAGGTGTTGTTGGATAAGTTTGCAAGAATAAAGAGCGCATAAATAAAACCAGGGGCTGTTTAGATGAAGACACAACTAAGTTAGTTTCAGTAGACAGTTTTTGGTCATGAGAAAGTTATTTGTCCCTAGGCAATCGATAACTAGACCGGTAATCATTATTGCAATTTTATTTGAGGGAGAGGCATAAGCTAACATACTTTCTCTTCTTGGATCATATGCACTTATGATTGGAACTCTAGCAAGCATCCGCAACTACTAAAGATCATTAAGGTAAAACCCAACCATATCATTAAAGCATCAAGTCCTCTTTATCCCATACGCAACAACCCCCTTACTCGGGTTTATGCTTCTATCACTCAAGCAACCCACTATAAGTGAATCATGAATGTAGTGCAACACCCTACAACGGGAATCCCTCATGATTGCGCGACACGGAGAGCACCATAGGACAGCACCAATAATAAAACATGCAACTCAAACCAATCATGATCATCAATTAACCCATAGGACAAAACAGGTCTACTCAAACATCATAGGATAGCCATACATCATTGGGAAATAATATATAGCGTTGAGCACCATGTTTAAGTAGAGATTACAGTGGGTAAAAGAGGGGTTACACCACTGCATAGAGGGGGGAAGAGTTGGTGATGATGGCGGTGAAGTTGTTGGTGTAGATTGCGCTGATGATGATGGCCCCGGCGGCATTCCGGCACCACCGGAAGAGAGGGGGAGAGGGGCCCCCTTCTTCTTCTTCTTACTTGACCATCCCCATAGATGGGAGAAGGGTATCCCCTCTGATTCCTGGTCTCCATGGCATGGTAGGGGCGAGAGCCCCTCCGAGATTGGATATGTCTCTCTGTCTCTCTCTCTGTTTCTGCGCTCCTGATTCTGCCCTTTCACTGTTTCTTAAATTCCCGGAGATCCGTGACTCCGATTGGGCTGAATTTTGGACACGATTTCTATCCGGATATTAGCTTTCTTGCAGCGAAAGAAGGGCTCCAACCGCCTTACGGGGTGGCCACGAGGGCCCAGGGCGCGCCCCCTGCCTCATGGCCCCCTCGGGCAACGTATCACGTTGATTCTTCCCAAAAATCACATATATTCCAAAAAAAATATCCGTCAGTTTTTATCCCGTTTGGACTCCGTTTGATATGGATTTTCTGCGAAACAAAAAACATGCAACAAACAGAACTGCATCTGGCATCGGATCAATATTTTAGTCCCAAAAATAGTATAAAAAGTTGCCAAAAGTATATGAAAGTTGTATAATATTGGCATGGAACAATCAAAAATTATAGATACGAAAGACATATCAGCATCCCCAAGCTTAATTCCTGCTCGTCCTCGAGTAGGTAAATGATAAAAAAGATAATTTTTGATGTGGAATGCTACCTAGCATAATCTTGATCATGTAATCTAATCATGGCATGAATATGAAGACACGCGTGATTCAAAGCAATAGTCTATCATTTGACATTAAGACAATAATACTTCAAGCATACTAATAAAGTAATCATGTCTTTTCAAAATAACATGGCCAAAGAAAGTTATCCCTACAAAATCATACAGTCTGGCTATGCTCCATCTTCACCACACAAAATATTCACATCATGCACAACCCCGATGACAAGCCAAGCAATTGTTTCATACTTTTGATGTTCTCAAACCTTTTCAACTTTCACACAATACATGAGCGTGAGCCATGGACATAGCACTATAGGTGGAATAGAATATGATGATGGAGGTTGTGTGGAGAAGACAAAAAAGGGAGAAAGTCTCACATTGATGCGGCTAATCAACGGGCTATGGAGATGCCCATCAATTGATGTCAATGCGAGGAGTAGGGATTGCCATGCAACGGATGCACTAAGAGCTATAAGTGTATGAAAGCTCAAACTGGAAACTAAGTGGGTGTGCATCCAACTTGCTTGCTCATGAAGACCTCGGGCATTTGAGGAAGCCCATCATCGAAATATACAAGCCAAGTTCTATAATGAAAATTCCCACTAGTATATAAAAGTGATAACTCAAGAGACTCTCTATATGAAGAACATGGTGCTACTTAGAAGCACAAGTGTGGTAAAAGGATAGTAACATTGCCCCTTTTTTCTTTTTTTCTTTTTTTTTGGCGGGCTTCTTTGGCCCCCTTTTTTTATTTAGGCTTGTTTGGCCTCTCTTTTTTTGTTGCAATGCTCTAATAATGATGATCATCACACTTTTATTTACTTACAACTCAATATTACAACTCGATACTAGAACAAAGATATGACTCTATATGAATGCCTCCGGCGGTGTACCGGGATGTGCAATGATCTAGCGTAGCAATGACATCAAAAAACAGACAAGCCATGAAAACATCATGCTAGCTATCTTACGATCATGCAAAGCAATATGACATTAAATGATCAAGTCATGTATATGATGATGATGGAAGTTGCATGGCAATATATCTCGGAATGGCTATGGAAATGCCATGATAGGTAAGTATGATGGCTGTTTTGAGGAAGATATAAGGAGGCTTATGTGTGACAGAGCATATCATATCACGGGGTTTGGATGCACCGGCGAAGTTTGCACCAACTCTCGAGGTGAGAGAGGCCAATGCACGGTACCGAAGAGGCTAGCAATCATGGAAGGGTGAGAGTGCGTATAATCCATGGACTCAACATTAATCATAAAGAACTCACATACTTATTGCAAATATCTATTAGTCATTGAAACAAAGTACTAGGCGCATGCTCCTAGGGGTATAGATTGGTAGGAAAAGACCATCGCTCTTCCCCGACCGCCACTCATAAGGAAGACAATCAATAAATACCTCATGCTCCAACTTCATTGCATAACGGTTCACCATACGTGCATGCTACGGGAATCACAAACCTCAACACAAGTATTTCTAAAATCCACAACTACCCCCTAGCATGACTCTAATATCACCATATTTATATCGCAAAACTATTGCAAGGAATCAAACATATCATATTCAGTGATCTACAAGTTTTATGTAGGATTTTATGAATAACCATGTGAATGACCAGTTCCTGTCAACTCTCTAAATAGATATAAGTGAAGCAAGAGAGTTTAATTCTTTCTTTCTACAGAAGATATGCCAATGCTCTAACAAATATAAGTGAAACAAAAGAGCATTCTACAAATGGCGGTTTTCTATGTGAAGAGAAACAGGCAATCCAAACTTCAAATGATATAAGTGAAGCACATGAAGCATTCTATAAAGCCATACTCAAAAGATATAAGTGAAGTGCAATGAGCATTCTATAAATCAACAATGGACTATCTCATACCAGCATGGTGCATAAAATAAAAGTGAAAACTAAATGCAAAATACGCTCCAAGATTTGCACGTATTGCATGAACGAAACGAATCCGAAAACATACCGATACTTGTTGAAGAAAGATGGGATGCCTTCCAGGGCATCCCCAAGCTTAGACGCTTGAGTCTCCTTGAATATTTACTTGGGGTGCCCTGGGCATCCCCAAGCTTGAGCTCTTGCCTCTCCTTCTTCTCCTCACATCGAGACCTCCTCGATCTTCGAACACTTCATCCACACAAAACTCAACAGAAAGCTCGGTAAGATCTGTTAGTATAATAAAGCAAATCACTAGTCTAAGTACTGTTGCAAACCAATTCATATTTTGTTTTTTCATTGTAGCTACTGTAATATAACTTTTCCATGGCTTAATCCACTGATAGAAATCGATAGTTTCATCAAAACAAGCAAACTATGCATCAAAAACAGAATCTGTCTTAAACAGGATAGTCTGTAGAAATCTGAACATTCACCGTACCTCTGGTACTCCAAAAATTCTGAAAAAATAGGAAAAATAAACAATTTGTATAGAAAGACAGTGCAAAAAGTTTCAGAACCTTTCGACGTTCCAGTAAAAAAATGTAAAATCGCGCACTACAGCCAAAGTTTTTGTTTTGCACCGCACAAACCAACAAGCAATGTAAACATCCTAAAGGTAAACATTGGCACATTATTTTATTATACAATGGAATTGTACAAGGGGATAATTATTTTTGTTGAAAAGTTTTTGTAATCAAGATTCACAAAGTTTCCGTGAGCATGAACAAAGTTCAAGGCTAGCTCCCACTTTAACAATGCTCGTCTTTCTCACTTTCGCTTTTCTTTTTGAAAAAGTTTTAGGTTCCCCTCTTTATTTTTTTGTTTTTAAACTTTATAAAAGCACTCAACAGAAATAAATGACTCTCTAAAACTTCCGGGTTGTCTCCCTAGCAGCGCTTTCTTTAAAGCCATTAAGCTAGGCATATAGTGCTCAAGTAATGGATCCACCCGGATCCCGAGGTATATCAAAGCCAATTTTAATTAACAATGATTTGTGATTTAGTAGTGAGCAAAAAGTAACATATATCATGCAACAACAAAGTATAACTCTCTTCCTATGCATCGGCATGTCATAAAAGAACAATTCATGCACACATAGTAAAGGCCAATGCATAGTATAAAAAGTTTCTTGCAATTTTTTCGTGTTGGAAACATAAAGAGGCGGAGATGTAGTTCCTCTCTCATAATAATTGCAAGTAGGAGCAGAAAGCACATGCATATTATATCTACCAAAATCATCATGTGTAGTAGTAAAACACAACCCACCAATATAATCCTTAATAAGGGCAAACTTCTCCGATATAGTGTAGTTTGGAGAATCCAAAAAGATAATAGGACTATTATGTGTGGGTGCAATAGCAACAATTTCATGTTTAACATAAGGAACTATAGCAAGTTCATCTCCATAAGCATAATTCATATTGGCATCTTGGCCACACGCATCCGCAAGCATCATCAAAAAGGGATATTTCAAAAGAATCAACGGGATCATAACAGTCATCATAGCAATCATCCTTCGGTAAGCACGAAGGGAAATTAAACAATATATGAGTTGAAGAGTTACTCTCATTAGAAGGTGGGCACGGGTAGCTAATCTGTTCTTCCTCCTTTTGTTCTTCGCTCTCCTCATCATCTTTTTCATCCAATGAGCTCACAGTGTCATTAATTTCTTCTTCCATAGACTCCTGCAAAATATTAGTCTCTTCTTGGATAGCGGAGAATCTCTCAATAAAATCATCAATATCGGAATTGAATTCATAATTCTCATAGCAATATTTAAGGATAGCTAAATTTTTAGGTCTATAAACTGAATCACCAAAATCTTCAAACTCTTAAACAAAGATTCAATTTCACATGCACCCTTAAAAGCAACAAATTCTTCTATTTGTTCTGCATCATAGTAATCATATATACCTCTAGCATAAGAAGCCAAGGTTTCATTATCATTAAATTTGCATGAAAAGGGAAGGTGTGGAGCCTTCATCCAAGAGCAACAAGTATAATCATATCTCAAGCATATTTCCCGAGCATACCAATGCAACATATGAATTTGATCCCATAATAGTTTCCCTTTTTGAGTCAAGCGATAATACCTAAAGTATTCACATTGATCCAATGTGTCTCCCATTACATAATTGAATGGGGTTTTCTCAGGATTATCAAAGTAGTACATAATATTTTTCACATAACTAGCATCAAGGGTTTTAGGAGGTTCCCCATCTCCATGAGTAGCAAGTACACCTAATTTTTTTGGTATTTCGTGTTCCATATCCATAACTAAAGATAGAGAACAACTTAGAACAGAAAATAAAAACTACTTAGTGATAAAGAAAACAAGCACACACGAGAATATTCACCCCACGCTATAACTCCCCGGCAATGGCGCCAGAAAAAGGTCTTGATAACCCAAAAGTATAGGGGATCAATTGTAGCCTCTTTCGATAAGTAAGAGTGTCGAACCCAACGAGGAGCTAAAGGTAGAACAAATATTCCCTCAAGTTCTATCGACCACCGATACAACTCTACGCACGCTTAACGTTTGCTTTACCTAGAACAAGTATGAAACTAGAAGTACTTTGTAGGTGTTGTTGGATAAGTTTGCAAGAATAAAGAGCGTGTAAATAAAAACCAGGGCCTGTTTAGATGAAGACACAACTAAGTTAGTTTCAGTAGAGAGCTTTTTGTCACGAGAAAGTTATTTGTCCCTAGGCAATCGATAACTAGACCGGTAATCATTATTGCAATTTTATTTGAGGGAGAGGCATAAGCTAACATACTTTCTCTTCTTGGATCATATGAACTTATGATTGGAACTCTAGCAAGCATCCACAACTACTAAAGATCATTAAGGTAAAACCCAACCATAGCATTAAAGCATCAAGCCCTCTTTATCCCATACGCAACAACCCCCTTACTCGGGTTTATGCTTCTGTCACTCAAGCAACCCACTATAAGCGAATCATGAACGTATTGCAACACCCTACAGTAGGAATCCCTCACGCTTGCGCGACATGGAGAGCACCATAGGACAGCACCAATTATAAAACATGCAACTCAAACCAATCACGATCATCAATTAACCCATAGGAGAAAATGAATCTACTCAAACATCATAGGATAGCCATACATCATTGGGAAATAATATATAGCGTTGAACACCATGTTTAAGTAGAGATTACAGTGGGTAAAAGAGGGGTTACAACGCTGCATAGAGGGGGGAAGAGTTGGTGATGAGGCCGGTGAAGTTGTTGGTGTAGATTGCGCTGATGATGATGGCCCCGGCGGTGTTCCGGCGCCACCGGAAGAGAGGGGGAGAGGGCCCCCCTTCTTCTTATTCTTACTTGACCTTCCCCCTAGATGGGAGAAAGGTTTCTCCTCTGGTCCTTGGTCTCCGTGGCATGGGAGGGGCGAGAGCCCCTTCGAGATTTAATATGTCTCTCTGTCTCTCTTTCTATTTCAGCGCTCCTGATTTTGCCCTTTCACTGTTTCTTAAATTCCCGGAGATCCGTAACTCCGATTGGGCTGAATTTTGGACACGATCTCTATCCAGATATTAGCTTTATTGCAGCGAAATAAGGGCTCCAACCGCCTTACGGGGTGGCCACGAGGGCCCTGGGCTCGCCTGACCCCCTGGGGCACGCCCCCTGCCTCGTGGCCCCCTCGGGCATCGTATCGCGTTGATTCTTCTTCCCAAAAATCACATATATTCCAAAAAAATCTCTGTCAGTTTTTATCCCGTTTGGACTCCATTTGATATGGATTTTTTGCGAAACAAAAAACATGCAACAAACAGGAACTGGCACTGGGCACTGGATCAATATGTTAGTCCCAAAAATAGTATGAAAAGTTGCCAAAAGTATATGAAAGTTGTATAATATTGGCATGGAACAATCAAAAATTATAGATACGACAGACACGTATGAATGACCTTCCCCATTCTCCAATAGCAGCCCCTTAAAGACGAAATCATGTGCCCTTTATTTGGATTCGCCACACGTAAACCCAAAGAAGCGCCTTCTCAGCAGATGAAAAAGAGAGAACGAAAGGCATGTATCCTTTAGCTCTTGGCTTAGTAACCTGTCATTGCACAACCATATCTTCTCCACATCAATTACTTCATCGCCATACGCTGTAATTTGTGTTGCATATGATGAGCATCCAACTTGTATTTGCCGAGTGGCCAGTCAACCGGGTAATGGCAACCTTCCATGGTGGCTGGAACAAATTCACCCTTGGTGTGCTCGTCATACATGTAATCGGCGACCATTTTATTCAAGTTCCATGTGTGGCTTGCCAGCACATATGGTTATTGTATGAACATTAACTTGCACTGACCAATAGTGTACAAAGGAAGAACTAGGAGAGGCAAGACAGAATCATCAATTGCACCCAGGGTGTTCAAAAGCAACATCCCATATGCCAACTAGAATAACCAGTGGTATTGGAACCTTGTTACTTGTTTGATGTCACCGAGTGTATAGCTTGAGTTGGTACAGACATGAATGGTGAAGAGAGCTACCGCAGAAATGAGGTACATGTTGCTCTGTCCAGCGGAGTTACATTGCATTGAACCAAGTGGGTATGCACCCAGCGGGAAGGACAAAGTGCACGCAACCAAGAGACCTTTCTGGATAAACCAGTTTCTGGAACGGCGACGTTGGGACCCTAAGGTAGCGACTAATAGGTAGGCCAAATAAGTTAGCAATACAAGTACCTCCTTGCGGATGCTTTTTTTCCCTTTGAGCTCTCCAACAACTTACTGACATACTGCTTGTAATAAGCAAGACTAAGGAGATTCCCAGGAGCAGGATGTTTCTCATCCTTCAACTGCTTGCAGGTAGCATTAACCTTCAACGAGTACATCCATTGTAAGGTACAACATAACTAATCATCCAAAAGAAGCCAGATCTAAGAGCAAAAATTTCAAAGCTCATATTTCATATGTTAACTGCAGGTATTGTCTAATTAAGCAAATAAGTTAATATTCATGAGACACACCTACTAAAAAGTCCAGCAAACTTGAGACTCAACAACAAAATGCATAAGGCCCCCCAAAAGAATGCATTTTCCTAGAAATAGAGGCATAGGTTTATTTTTGTTTTAAGATGCATACCATAGCTGCACTTGCTCCCATTAGCTATTGTGAGCTCCCTGGGCTTAGAGAATGCCCACCTGCCACTCTGCAAGTCTATCTATGAATGACCCTTGGACGGAATTCCAACAGCAAGCACAAATAGGAATATATCGATGACTGAGCGCCTCAGTAAATATTCATTACCTTGTGTCTATCTTCACCGAAGTTACAGTATAATTTTGCATGGCCAGGAATCCACCTTTGTTGATAGGGCGATGCCGATGGTGCATAGGATCTTTGGAAGCTATTATTTTATGTTGTGGGAAAGTACCAATAGTTAATGATAATGAAGGAAAAGAAGAAACCCGACCACGAGCTGGGGTGCGCGAACCTTCGCCTATGGTTGAAAACAAGCCTACTATATGTTTGTAGGAGGTATTTCAGGCTGTAGAAAGATCCAAGAATCCATTATACTTGAAACTCAACCACAAAAATACATAGAAGTCGCCAGAAAAAATGCATTTTTCCTAGAAGACTGAAAGAGACCTAAGATTTTGTTTCTTAAAGAAAAAGATGCATAAGTTTACTTTGTTTTAAGATGCATACAGGTCTATTTCACAAGAGAATTCCCCTAGCCATATGGAGACAGTTGCTACATATAGGACTATGACATTGATATTGCATACTTATTTATGGTTCCATTGCTATAGCAGATCTAGCCTCGCCCCCATCGAAGGATGAGAAGTCTTTGTGGTTGTGGGCCTTCAAATTAAGGTTTATGCATACGCTGAGAAGCAGTTACTAATATGTCAGGCAAGACATGCCGAGCTTAATTAGACGAGTAGTTCAACCATATCCAAAGCAGAGCAGATAATTGTAGGAACATCTTGAATATGCAGGGACCTGGAGGAACTGACCAGCAGAGGCCAGGAATCTTGACAATGTAGAACGCGGATTGGCGGATGAGATTTGAGAATGCCGTCCTCATCAACCATAACAGTCATCTACCAATTTTATTTGGTTGATGCATGCCTACATGGATTAATTGGTTTTGCAGCTTCAGATGCCACCTGCTGTTAAAAGGAAAAAAATTATGCTGCTGCTTATCAAGTGGTCAAACAAATATAATCAAAAGGAAAACTGTTTTTCATCCGGACCAAATTTCACAAAGTGCCTGAGACACTCTTTGCACAGTGGCAGAGCCAGCTCACAAGTACAACCTGGGCATGAGTAATAATCCCCCCAGATGACAGCTATTTTCCCATCAAAATTACTAATAACTTTATAATTTATTCTTCTAATTGCAGCGGTGGTTGCTGGGCAGAGCCCGGCATTGGCGGAGGCAGGGGGACTAGCAGGGGCCCCGGCCCAGGCTATCATGCAAATTTTTCCATTACACCAGTTACTTGCTTCTACTATTGTGTATTATGATGGTTTGGTTGGCTTTGGCATGATTTAACATCATCTGGCCCTCCTCATCAAGTAGTGTAGTGATCTAAAAGATCTTATATTAGTTTACAGAGGAATTACAAGTTAAAGAGTATACGTAGCTTTTTCCTTTCAAAAACAAACTAACTTTCAGGTGCACAATAGCAGTTGCTTATGTATCTGAAATGCCAAGTGTAGAAGCTCCTAAGGTACATAGCATTAGTAATAATATTGTCAGGTACCTAACAGAAATATTAAATTAGCGAAAGATTAGAATGTGATCCCATGTAGTTATTGTCAACAAAATGCTTGTTATGCCATTTTTAGGCATGAACCAGAAGTTTTTTCTATGATTTCTACAGAGTTCGCCGATGTCAATGTTTGGAACAGTGTACCTAGGAAGATTGTGACATCAAAGCTGTATAGATTTCCACAAACAACTTCAGAAAAAACAGAATATAAGTTACCAGGGAACCTTAAATAAGAAAGGATGATATTCAGAGACAACAAAATGAACTATGTGCCTGTACCAACATTACAATATTGTTATGATTGTTGGGCTGGTATGGATCCCCATGCAGGGAATCTGGCACTACATCAAAGTAACCAGACAAAGCAACCTTGTCCGCTATCTTCGACGTTAGATAAACATTTAAGCATTAGTGGCAATCCCATTAATGAAGGATAGCACTAGCTTAAGATAAATAAACTTCCATAAAGAGAAAAGAGCATAGAAGCACAGTTGTAGGCCTTTCCTGATCTAGTTTTCCAGCATGGAGATTAATGAGGTCAGCATTTCTTTCATTATGTTCAAATTTTACTTACGCATTCCGTTCCTTTGCTGATATGTATGTGCTACGTCTTGAGCTTGCGTTGGTCTTCCTCGAAGAGGAGAGGGTGATGCAGCAAAGTGTAGCGTAAGTATTTCCCTCAGTTTTGAGAACCAAGGTATCAATCCAGTAGGAGGCTTCTCAAAAGTCCCATGCACCTACACAAACAAACTGAGAACTCGCAACCAACGCAATAAAGGGGTTGTCAATCCCTTCACGGCCACTTGCGAAAGTGATATCTAATAAAGATAGTATGATAAGATAAATATATTTTTCGTATTTTATAATATAGATGCAAAAAGTAAAGATGCAAATAAAAGTAGATTGGAAGCAAATATGATAAGAGATAGACCCGGGGGCCATAGGTTTCACTAGTGGCTTCTCTCAAGATAGCAAAGTATTACGGTGGATGAACAAATTACTGTCATGAGATTATCTAGGCATGATCATGTATATAGGCATCACGTCCATAACAAGTAGACCGACTCCTGCCTGCATCTACTACTATTACTCCACACATCGACCGCTATCCAGCATGCATCTAGAGTATTAAGTTCATAAGAACAGAGTAACGCATTAAGCAAGATGACATGATGTAGAGGGATAAACTCATGCAATATGAAATAAACCCCATCTTGTTATCCTTGATGGCAACAATACAATACGTGCCTTGCAACCCTTTCTGTCACTGGGAAAGGACACCGCAAGATTGAACCCAAAGCTAAGCACTTCTCCCATGGCAAGAAAGATCAATCTAGTAGGCCAAACCAAACTGATAATTCAAAGAGACTTGCAAAGATAACTTAATCATACATAAAAGATTTCAGAGAAGATTCAAATATTATTCATAGATAAACTTGATCATAAACCCACAATTCATCGGATCTCGACAAACACACCGCAAAAAGAGATTACATCGAATAGATCTCCACAAGAGAGGGGGAAAACATTGTATTGAGATCCAAAAAGAGAGAAAAAGCCATCTAGCTAATAAATATGGACCCGTAGGTCTGTGGTAAACTACTCACAACTCATCGGAGGGGCAAGGATGTTGATTAGAGGCCCTCCGTGCTTGATTCCCCCTCCGGCAAAGTGCCGGCGAAGGCTCCAAGATGGGATCTCACGGATACAGAAGGTTACAGTGATGGAAATTGTGTTTCGTGTTGCCCCTAGATGTTTCCGGGGTACGTAGGTATATATAGGAAGAAGAAGTACGTCGGTGGCCACCCGAGGGGCCCACGAGACAGGGGGGCACGCCCTATAGGGGGGTGCCCTCCTATCTCGTGGAGGCTCCAGTTGCTTCTTGACTTGCACTCCAAGTTCTCTGGATCACGTTCGGTGAGAAAATCACGTTCCCGAAGGTTTCATTCCGTTTGGACTCCGTTTGATATTCCTTTTCTTCGAAATACTGAAATAGGCAAAAAAAAATAGCAATATGGGCTGGGCCTCCGGTTAGTAGGTTAGTCCCAAAAATGATATAAAAGTGGAAAATAAAGCCCAATAAAGCCTAAAACAGTAGATAAAGTAGCATGGAGCAATCAAAAATTATAGATACGTTGGAGACGTATCAGGCAACCCCAAGCTTAATTCCTGCTCGTCCTCGAGTAGGTAAATGATAAAAAGCGAATTTTTGATGCGGAGTGATACTTTGGCATAACTTCAATGTAAATCTTCTTAATTGTGGTATGAATATTCAGATCCGAAAGATTCAAGACAAAGGTTCATATTGACATAAAAATAATAATACTTCAAGTATACTAACTAAGAAATTATGTCTTCTTAAAATAACATGGCCAAAGAAAGTTATCCCTACAAAATCATATAGTCTGGCTATGCTCCATCTTCCGCACAAAAAATATTTAAATCATGCACAACCCCGATGACAAGCCAAGCAATTGTTTCATACTTTAACATTTTCAAAACTTTTTCAATCTTCACGCAATACATGAGCGTGAGCCATGGATATAGCACTATATGTGGAATAGAATGGTGGTTGTGGAGAAGACAAAAAGGGAGAAGATAGTCTCACATCAACTAGGCGTATCAACGGGCTATGGAGATGCCCATCAATAGATATCAATGTGAGTGAGTAGGGATTGCCATGCAACGGATGCACTAGAGCTATAAGTATATGAAAGCTCAACAAAAGAAACTAAGTGGGTGTGCATCCAACTCGCTTGCTCACGAAGACCTAGGGCATTTGAGGAAGCCCATCATTGGAATATACAAGCCAAGTTCTATAATGAAAAATTCCCACTAGTATATGAAAGTGACAAAATGAGAGACTCTCTATCATGAAGATCTTGGTGCTACTTTGAAGCACAAATGTGGTAAAAGGATAGTAACATTGCCCCTTCTATCTTATTCTCTCATTTTTTTGCTTTTCTCTTTTTTTTCTTTGGGCCTTTTCTCTTTTTTTATGGCCTCTTTTTTTCTCTTTTTTTTATTTTTCGTCCGGAGTCTCATCCCGACTTGTGGCGGAATCATAGTCTCCATCATCCTTTCCTCACTGGGACAATGCTCTAATAATGATGATCATCACACTTTTATTTACTTACAACTCAAGAATTACAACTCGATTCTTAGAACAAAGTATGACTCTATATGAATGCCTCCGGCGGTGTACCGGGATATGCAATGAATCAAGAGTGACATGTATGAAAGAATTATGAACGGTGGCTTTGCCACATATACGATGTCAACTACATGATCATGCTAGCAATATGACAATGATGGAGCGTGTCATAATAAACGGAACGGTGGAAAGTTGCATGGCAATATATCTCGGAATGGCTATGGAAATGCCATAATAGGTAGGTATGGTGGCTGTTTTGAGGAAGATATATGGTGGGTGTATGATACCGGCGAAAAGTGTGCGGTATTAGAGAGGCTAGCAATGGTGGAAGGATGGGAAAAAGTGCATATAATCCATGGACTCAACATTAGTCATAAAGAACTCATATACTTATTGCAAAAATCTAGAAGTTATCAAAGCAAAGTATTACGCGCATGCTCCTAGGGGGATAGATTGGTAGGAAAAGACCATCGCTCGTCCCCGACCGCCACTCATAAGGAAGACAATCAATAAATAAATCATGCTCTGAATTCATCACATAACGGTTCACCATACGTGCATGCTACGGGAATCACAAACTTCAACACAAGTATTCTTTAAATTCACAACTAATCAACTAGCATGACTCTAATATTACCATCTTCATATCTCAAAACAATTATCAAGCATCAAACTTTTCTTAGTATTCAACGCACTCAAAAGAAAGTTTATCATATATTGAATACCAAGTATATTAAAATATAAGCAAATTACCATGCTATTAACGACTCTCAAAATAATCTAAGTGAAGCATGAGAGATCAATAGTTTCTTTAAAACAAATATACCACCTGCTCTAAAAGATCTAAGTGAAGCACTAGAGCAAAAATTATCACGCTCAAAAGATATAAGTGAATCATATAGAGTATTCTATCAAATTCCAATTTATGTATGGCTCTCTAAAAAGGTGTGTACAGCAATGAAGATTGTGGTAAACTAAAAACCAAAACTAATATAACACACGACGCTCCAAGCAAAACACTTATCATGTGGTGAATAAAAATATAGCCCCAAGTAAAGTTACCAATGAACGAAGACGAAAGAGGGGATGCCTTCCCGGGGCATCCCCAAGCTTAGGATTTTGGCTATTCTTGAATATCTTGGGGTTCCATGGGCATCCCCAAGCTTAGGCTCTTGCCAACCTTTATTCCATAATCCATAAAAGCTTTACCCAAAACTTGAAAACTTCACAACACAAAACTCAATAGAAATCTCGTGAGCTCCGTTAGAGAAAGAAAACAAAAGACATATTTAATGTATTGTAATTAACTCATTCTTTATTTATATTGGTGTTAAACCTACTGTATTCCAACTTCTCTATGGATTATAACTATTTTACTAGCCATAGATTCATCAAAATAAGCAAACAACACACGAAAAACAGAATCTGTCAAAAACAGAACAGTCTGTAGTAATCTATAACTAACGCAAACTTCTGGAACTCCAAAAAATCTACCAAAATTATAAGACCTAGAAAATTTGTTTATTGATCAGCAGCAATTGGAATCACTATTTTATCATGTTCTGGTGATTTTTAACAATTCGGGCACTGAGCGCAAAGTTTCTGGAAATTACAGCAAGATCAAATAACTATCATCCAAGAAGATCCAATAGGTTTAACTTGGCACAAACACTAATTAAAAGATAAAACCACATATAAACATAGGATAGATGAATTATTTATTCCTAAACAGAAACAAAAACAAAAAAAACAAAAAATACAATTGGGTTGCCTCCCAACTAGCGCTATCGTTTAACGCCCCTAGCTAGGCATAAAAGCGAGGATAGATCTAAGTAGTGCCATCTTTGGCACTAAACTCATAAGTAGCACGCATGATAGATTCATAAGGTAATTTAACTTTCTTTCTTGGAAAGTGCTCCATGCCTTTCTTTAAGGGAAATTGGAATCTAATATTCCCTTCCTTCATATCAATAATAGCACCAATCGTTCTAAGGAAAGGTCTACCAAGAATAATAGGACATGAAAGATTGCAATCTATATCAAGAACGATAAAATCTACGGGCACCAAATTTCTATTTGCAATGATATGAACATCATTGATCCTTCCCATAGGCTTTTTAATGGAGGAATCCGCAAGGTGCAAATTTAAAGAACAATCATCAAGATCATGGAAACCTAGAATATCACATAAAGTTTTCGGAATCGTGGAAACACTAGCACCCAAATCACACAAAGCAAAACACTCATAATATTTAATTCTAATCTTTATAGTAGGTTCCCACTCATCATTAAGTTTTCTAGGTATAGAAACTTCCAAATTAAGTTTTTCATCATAAGATTGCATCAAGGCATCAACAATATGCTTGGTAAAAGCTTTATTTTGACTATAAGCATGAGGAGAATTAAAAATGACTTGCAACAAGGAAAGACAACCTTTTAAAGAGCAATTACCATAATTAAATTCCTTGAAGTCCTAGATAGTGGGTTCAACATTATTAGAAGTTGAGGATTCTCCAATCTCAGTTTTACCAAATTTAACATTAAGATCTAAAGATTCTGAATTCTTGGGACGCCTTCTAGGCAAAGTTGATTCATCATCAGTCCCATAATCATCAAAGTTCATACTGAAAAACATAGTTCTAATTGGAGATGCATCAATAACTTTAAGATCCTCATCATTATTTTCACGGAAACTAGACGAACAGGCTTTTATAAAGCTTTCTTTCTTAGCACACAATCTCGCGGTTCCTTCCTTGCACTCGTCAATGGAAATTCTCATTACTTTGAGAGACTCATTGATATCATTCTTAGGAGAAGAAGATCCAAGTTTAAGAGAATTAACATCAAGCAAAAGTCTATCAACGTTCCTAGCCAAATCATCAACTTTGAGCAATTTTTCTTCAAGCATAGCATTAAAATTCTTTTGAGAGATCATAAATTCTTTCACACTATTCTCAAAATCAGAGGGCGTCTTATTAAAATTACCATAAGAATTATTGTAGGAATTTCCATAATTATTAGAGGGATTACTAGGGAACGGTCTAGTATTAAAATTTCCTCTATAAGCATTGTTTCCAAAACTATTCCTACCAACAAAATTCACATCCGTAGATTCATTATTATTCTCAATCAAGGAAGACAAAGGCATATCATTGGGATCAAGAGGAGTATTTTTAGTAGCAAGCATTTTCATAAGTTCATCCATCTTTCCACTCAAAACATTGATTTCTTCTATAGCATGCACTTTTTTACTAGAAGATCTTTCGGTGTGCCATTGAGAATAATTAGCCATAATATTATCAACTAATTTTGTAGCATCTCCTAACGTGATTTCCATATAGGTGCCTCCTGCGGCCGGATCTAAGAGATTTCTAGAAGCAAAGTTCAAACCGGCATAAAATTTTTGTATGATCATCCATAAGTTCAAACCATGAGTAGGGCAATTGCAAAGCATCAATTTCATTCTTTCCCAAGATTGGGCAACATGCTCATGATCAAGTTGTTTAAAATTCATAATATCATTCCTAAGAGTGATGATCTTAGCGGGAGGAAAATACTTAGAGATAAAAGCATCTTTGCACTTGTTCCAAGAATCAATACTATTTTTAGGCAAAGACGAAAACCAAACTTTAGCGCTATCTCTAAGTGAAAACTGAAATAACTTCAGTTTGACAACATTGTTATCCGTATCTTTCTTCTTTTGCATCTCACACAAATCAACAAAGTTGTTTAGATGAGTAGCGGCATCTTCGCTAGGAAGGGCAACGAATTGATCATTCATAATAAGATTCAACAAAGCGGTATTGATTTCACAAGACTCATCATTATTAAGAGGAGCAATCGGAGTACTAAGGAAATCATTATTATTCGTATTCGAGAAGTCACACAATTTGGTATTATCTTGCGCCATGGCAACAAGTAATCCAACACACAAGCAAACAGAAAAACGGCGAGCAAAAAGAGAGAGGAGATTGGGAAAGAGAGGGCGAATAAAACGGCAAGGGTGAAGTGGGGGAGAGGAAAACGAGAGGCAAATGGCAAATAATGTAAATGCGAGGGAGATAGGTTTGTGATGGGTACTTGGTATGCCTTGAATTGAGCGAAGACCTCCCGGGCAACGGCGCCAGAAATCCTTCTTGCTACGTCTTGAGCTTGCGTTGGTTTTCCTCGAAGAGGAGAGGGTGATGCAGCAAAGTGTAGCGTAAGTATTTCCCTCAGTTTTGAGAACCAAGGTATCAATCTAGTAGGAGGCTTCTCAAAAGTCCCACGCACCTACACAAACAAACTGAGAACTCGCAACCAACGTAATAAAGGGGTTGTCAATCCCTTCATGGCCACTTGCGAAAGTGAGATCTAATAAAGATAGTATGATAAGATAAATATATTTTTGGTATTTTATAATATAGATGCAAAAAGTAAAGATGCAAATAAAAGTAGATTGGAAGCAAATATGATCGAGATAGACCCGGGGCCATAGGTTTCACTAGTGGCTTCTCTCAAGATAGCATAAGTATTACGGTGGGTGAACAAATTCTTGTCGAGCAATTGATAGAAAAGCGCATAGTTATGAGATTATCTAGGCATGATCATGTATATAGGCATCACGTCCATAACAAGTAGACCGACTCTGCCTGCGCATCTACTACTATTACTTCACACATCGACCGCTATCCAAAGATGCATCTAGAGTATTAAGTTCATAAGAACAGAGTAACGCATTAAGCAAGATGACATGATGTAGAGGGATAAACTCATGCAATATGAAATAAACCCCATCTTGTTATCCTCGATGGAAACAATACAATACGTGCCTTGCAACCCTTTCTGTCACTGGGTAAGGACACCACAAGATTGGACCCAATGCTAAGCACTTCTCCCATGGCAAGAAAAATCAATCTAGTAGGCCAAACCAAACCGATAATTCGAAGGGACTTGCAAAGATAACTTAATCATACATAAAAGATTTCAGAGAAGATTCAAATATTATTCATAGATAAACTTGATCATAAACCCACAATTCATTGGATCTCGACAAACACACCACAAAAAAGAGATTACATCGACTAGATCTCCACAAGAGAGGGGGAGAACATTGTATTGAGATCCAAAAAGAGAGAAAAAGCCATCTAGCTAATAACTATGGACCCGTAGGTCTGTAGTAAACTACTCACAACTCATCGAAGGGGCAAGGATGTTGATGTAGAGGCCCTCCGTGCTTGATTCCCCCTCCGGAAGAGTGCCGGCAAAGGCTCCAAGATGGGATCTCGCAGATGCAGAAGGTTGCGGTGGTGGAAGTTGTGTTTCGTGGTGCCCCTGGATGCACTACAAAAAAAGACACATCCGTGACATTTTGGGCCGAACGAATTTTTTTTCTGTCATACATATGACACTTCTATGACGATAATTGTGACAAAACCCAGTATCATCATAGATGTGGTGGGCTCCTACTTCTATGACAAAAAATCATGATAGAAAATGGGCTTTTCGTCCTGGGCGGGCCGGAGACGCAGCTGCATGACATTCTTTGGGCCGTCCATGACGGAAAAAACCATGGTAGAAGCGATGGGGAGGAAAATTTCGGGAGTTGCGGTTATGGTGGGAGAGCGAGCGCGCGCTTTCTCTCGTCGCGCTGCGTGTGTGTAGGCGTTAGCTCTAATCAAGCCGAGCGAGGCGTTGGGCTCTAATCAACCCGGCGATTGCAGACTGCAGAACTCTGGCGTTCTCGAACTCGAGCGGCCGATCGATGGCTGTTAATCGAACCCGATGGAGCGATTCCTTCACTATCAAGCTAGTGAGTGTTGCGGGGGGTGGATGAACAAGGGCGGTGGCATTGCCTCTGGATGAACAGGAACCCATGGTGTGGAGGGCTGGATGAGCAGAGACGGTGGAGGGTGCCCGTGGAGGGTGGTTGAACAGACCCGTGGTGTGGAGGGCTGGATGAACAGAGACGGTGGAGGGGTGCCCGTGGAGAGGGGTGGTTGAACAATGAGCGGTGGAGTAAGCGCGGTGAAGGCTGGATGAACAGGAGCCGTGGAGGTGGAGGAGGTCGACGGTAGCCCGTGGAGGCCGGAGGAGGTCGACGGTGGAGATGAACAGATCTCGTGGAGTCCGTTTTGCGGTAGGCCACACCTCCCCCCCGTTTGACCGTGGCGCTCCAACACAAGTCTGTTTTCGTCCGCTTTGCGGCACGCCGCACCCTCCCGATCAACAGGACCCCCGTTTCGACCGTAGGAGGTCCGTTTACTCCATTTTGCGGTACGCCACACCCCTCCCGATCAACAGGACCCCCATTTCGACCGTGGGAGGTCCGTTTCTTCTGTTTTGCGGTACGTCAGGCCCCTCCCGATCAACAGGACCCTGTTTCGAACATGGCCAGTCGAACACAAGGCCGTTTCCTCCGTTATGCGGTACGCCAGGCCTTGTTTCCATCGCATGTTCCATCCAAGCCCTCGCGATGAACACGACCACGCATTCCGTTCTGACCCAGCCGGTTGGCTCCCCATGAACACGACAACGACGCTGTTTCTCCGTTCCGACCCAGCCATGTACGTGTCGCGCGAGTAGGCGTTCGAGACCCTGCCCATATGTACGACGCGTGTCAGATTTTCTTTCTTGCACCCTCGCCACAGACGTGCGTGTACATGCTACGTCGGCGCCTCTACTACGACACATGCGCGCCTCTACATCTACGACATGTGCGCGCCTCTACATCGACCAGTATGTACGTACACGTTCATGACCAGAATGACAACGCTACGTACGTTTCGACCAGGTGGGTCCCGACTGTCAGGCACTTCCTTGCGTGCGAAGATGTAGCTGGTGGGTCCCAGCAGTCAGGGGGGCGAATCATTTTTTTTGCCCGAACGCACTTCCTTGCGTGCGAAGGTGTATCTGGTGGGTCCCAACAGTCAGGGGGGAAACGTTTTTTTCGCGAAATATGGTGGCCCGTCCGGTGGGTCCCCGCTGTCAGGTGGAGGAATAATTATTTTGCGCGTAATAAGGAGGCACTTCCTTGCTGCAGCCGTGGACCCAGCTGTCGGCCTCTCCACGTACAATCCACGTCCGATGGAAGCCGTTCCTTGACCACGTTGACCAGGCCGCGCCGAGAGCACCAGGGCGGTGGACGACGGCGAGGCCTAGGAAGGGGACGACGCGGAGCCGGGGAAGAGGCGGCAGTGGATGCCCATGCGTAGAGGAGTACGAGGGTTCACTGGTTCGCTGCGGTGCGAGGCTGCCATCGCCGCAGAATAACAGGGGGTGTGGGTGAGTAGAGGGATGGCCTGGCCAGCGGTGAGAGTAGTAGGGGGCGGTGAGTCCTCTGCCGCATCGCAGCCGGCCACGGGAGGCAGGAGCACGAGGCACGACCGGTCGGTTTGGGCGGCTGGAGCAAGAAGACCAGAGGTTGAAGAAGCACTATGGCCGTTGGATGGACATCATACGGTCACTTGAGCTAGAATCGTGCATATTGACTAAGTTGACAAAGCCCTCCGTCCCTGTCAACTTAGTAGGCCCACAAGTCAGCCTGCCACTATACTGGGTCCCAGCTAACAGGGGGAGTATTCATTTTTTTGTGCGTAATAAGGAGGCACTTCCTTGCGTGCGAAGATATAGCTTGTGGGTCCGAGCTGTCAGCGGCGGTAACATTTTTTCGCGAAATACTGAGGCCCTTTCGGTGGGTCCCCGATGTCAGGTGGAGGAATCATTATTTTGTGCGTAATAAGGAGGCATTTCCTTGTGTGCGGCCGTGGACCCAACTGTCGGCCTCTCCACGTACAGTCCACTTCAGATGCATGTCGGTCGTTGACCATGTTGACCAGGTCGCGCCGAGAGCCCCAGGGCGGTGGACGACGGCGAGGCCTAGGAAGGGAACGACACGGAGGCAGGGAAGACTCCGCAGTTGTTTCCCACGCGGAGGGGAGTACGACTGAATGAGGGTTTACAGGTTCGTCTGCCGTCGCCGGAGAATAACAGCAGGTGTGGGTGAGTAGAGGGATGGCTAGGCCAGCGATGGGAGTACGGTGGGGAGGTGAGGCTGCTGGCGGCAAGACAGCCGGCCATGGGAGGAGGAAGCAGTCAGTCCATGGCGCTTATTTGAGCGGCCGAGCAGGAAGAGCAGAGATTGAAGAAGCATGACGGTCGTTGGATGGCCATCCAACAGTCACTGCTTGTGTGTCAACCTTTTTTTTAGGAAAGCCTCAAATCTGTGCAAAACAGCATACAACCCATCTGCCATTATTTCTAACAATTTACAGCCCATTTGCTAATTCTTAAGGTTTTGTTTGGAGCCCATATTCTTTTTGTTAGCATTACAGCCCATATTGTGGCCACGGTTAAAAATTATACTGAAATTTTGCATATTTCAAAAGGGTCCGAACTGTTTTAATCCCAAATTTCGAATCACATTCAAACTGATTTTAAAAATAAATGTATATCAATATAAAATCCAACAAATTCTCCACGCATAAAAATTAATGTAATTTAAAATCTCGAAATAAAAAAAGATATTTGAAACTAATTGCCGGTTTGATGTGTTTGTACAACCCATTTCTCATTACTGATAGGCTATTTTCTCGGCCAGCCGAATGAAGCTCTCCTCGTCTTGAAAGATTTGCAGCCCAACAGGCCCGATAAAGCGACTTACTTGGCAAATCACAAAAAAACTGGGCTGTGGCCTTGGACCCAGCTGTCAGCCTCTCCACGTACAGTACTCTTCCGATGGAAGTCGGTCGTTGACCACACTGACCATGCCGCGCCGAGAGCACCAAGGCGGTGGACGACGGCGAGGCCTAGGAAGGGGACGACGAGGAGCCGGGGAAGACGCGGCAGTGGATGCCCACGCGGAGAGGAGTACGAGGGTTCACTGGTTCGGCTGCGGCGTGAGGCTGCTATCGCCGCAGAATAACATGGGGTGTGGGTGAGTAGAGGGATACCCTGGGCCAGCGGTGGGAGTAGTAGGGGGCTGTGAGGCCTCCGCGGCATCACAGCCGGCCATGAGAGGCAGGAGCACCCGGCACGACCGGCGCTGCTTTGGGCGGCTGGAGCAAGAAGACCAGAGGTTGAAAAAGCACTATGGCCGTTGGATGGACATCGTACGGTCACTGGAGCTAGAATTGTTCATATTGACTAAGTTGACAAAGCCCTCCGTCCTCGTCAACTTAGTAGGCCCACAAGTCAGTCACCCACTATGGTGGGTCCCAGCTAGCAGGGGGTATTCATTTTTGGTGCGTAATAAGGAGGCACTTCCTTGCGTGCGAAGATATAGCTGGTGGGTCCGACCTATCGGCGGGGGGACGTTTTTTGCGAAATCTGAAGCCCTTCCCACGCATTGCGTCAATGTGTAATAAGGAGGAACTTTCCTTGCGTGCGACCATGGACCTCGTGGGTCCTAGCCGTCAGGCTCTCCATGTACAGTCCTCTTCCGATGACTTCCGTATGTTGACCACGCCGCGCCGAGCGCACCGAGGCGGTGGACGACGGCAAGGCCCCACACTGGAACGACCCGGAGATGGGGAAGACGCATGAGTGGAGTCGCAGACAGAGAGGAGTGGGAAACTTAACTGGTTCGGGTGCGGGGTGGGCCTACACTCGGCGGATAATAACAGGAGGTGCAGAGTGGAGGGATGGCCCGGCCGTCGGCGGGGTAGCGTTTCGCTGAGGAGCGCAAAACAACGCCGCTGGACGCCGAAGGCTGGAGTAGGCGGTTCCGGCAGCGCTGGGGGAAGAAGACGAGAGATTGAAGAAGAATGCCGACCGTTGGATGTAAATCCAACGCCTTCTTAGGCTTCAACCTACTGACCCACATGTTAGCCAGTCCATTTGTTTTTTTAGTCCATTTGGTGGGCTGGGTGAAACAATGATGTAGCATCTATGCAGCCCGTTTAAATCCCATTTGCCTTTTTCTCGAAATCCGTGGACTTGCTGGGCTGGGTCAAAATATCATGTTGGGCTAGACGGAGAAATGTTATAAAAACATAAACACATGATTGCACGTCAGTAAAATCTTTGCAAGCTTATGTACGCAATCACTAGGAGTTAACTTGGCAAGTTATATATAAACAATTATTATTATTATTTTGTAAGAACTTTCAACTTACGAAATAAAATATCATTTTAATTTGATGAGTTAATAGTACGTGGGGTATTATTATTTTTTAGGCTAGACGTGGGACAGTTGAGTTGGTTTTAGGGAAAATATTTGGGAGAAAACTCAGTTTACATCGAAAAAGAAAGTGGGAGAAAATTCAGAGACCTGCTGGGTCCACCTGAGGAGAGGAATATGTTGGGAGGAAGGAGATCCAAAGCACGGCATCCGAGTGAACTAGTTTTTTTGTACGGACAAGTGAACTAGTTTACATACATTAGCAAATAGCCACTAAAAAAGCAATCAGGTTAATGGGTTCTTAAAAGAAATATTTCGGACAAAACAGATAATTACGACACATAGGATAATGCATGAAACACTCAGATGATAAAGGTTCTTATAAACAGATAAAGTACAACATCTAGACCTTCCTGGCACGCTTGATCATGACGCTGCGGCTGTCCGTGTACTCGTCGGTTACGGGAAGCAGACATGCCCTCATGTCCAAGATCTGCTGTACATGTCGTAGCATGCGATCGTCCTTGGCCGCGTAGGTTATGTAGGCTAGATTCAGAGGTACCTCCCACGTGTTCAGGTCGCCTTCTTTCATGTTGGCGATCGAGGGTCGATGATGGTCTCAAAGAAGGTCAACCACGGAGTCCTTCTCCTACCCGTTGCTGATGATCTTGTATTGCTTCTGGATGTCGACAAGCTTGTTGCACCAGATGGTCGAATCATCGCATTCTTCCTTCTCTCCACCGTAGTGAAGGTGCAATCGGCGCTGCCGATGAAACGGCGAATGCTCGAACTGGTGCAACCATAGGACCGAGGCGGGCGTAGCTTCACCGAGTCCATATAGTTGGTGTACATCACATTCAACTTGGTGCAGCCATAGGATCGACGGCGAACTAACTCCTTGTCAAGTCCATATCCAGCAGGCTCACCCTCGGATCGCCATTGGAGTCTCTTTGAGCATGGTTAATAGTATAGCCAGCTGCTGGCTATAAGCCGATGTCATGTCATCTACATCCCATCTTATAGTCAACATGTACAATAGTAGATCAAAAGAGTGTACTATTTTTTTATTATGTGGCTCACCTTTCATTCTCACAAAGTGCCTAGGAGCACGTGCTAGAGCTGGCTCTTCACGAAGAGCCCGCTTACCTTCTCTCTCCTCTTCTCTTTCCTCCAACTAAGCACAAATATACTAGTTTATGCCTTATAGCCCGCTGACTCAGCTCTATTGTACTTGCTCTTGAGTGAACGAGTGTGTGTGGCGGCGGCAGCTTAGTTTTCAGCTCTTGGGGAACTAGATTCAACAGTAAGCTGAGTGTGTACAGGCGACAACAGTTACTACCCCTCCCTCGTCCGCTGCATGCCCGGCAGAAGATGCACCCTCGGCGCATTCAAACGCCTCCATTAAGAAACCTACTCCGGCCACACGTCGGTTCACGAGCGGGTCTGTATTGGTACTGTAATAACAGGAGTTAGTGGTCACTTTACTTAAATTTAATTAGCTTTAATAGAAATTTATACTTAAAACAAGCAATGCATTGGCTCGTTCTATCAGTGCCACGGGATCAACATGCACAACAATTAGAATTATTATTCTCAGGACGCACACGATCAGCACATTTGTCGCACTTTCACAAAGATAATACTACCAAGTTTGAATTGTTTGTTATGGTTGTTGTCCTCTGCATCATCATGCCGTGTTTCCCAGCTTGCAAGATTCAGAACCAACAAATAAGATCCAAATAATAAGTACAACAAAGATGCCTACACATCTCGTTGATTCCCAGCTTGCAAGATTCAGAACCAACAAATAAGATCCAAATAATAAGTACAACAAAGATGCCTACACGCCTCATTGATTCCCAGCTTGCAAGATTCGTAACCAACAAATAAGATTCAAATAATAAGTACAACAAAGATGCCTACACATCTCACGATTCCCAGCTTGCAAGATTCGAACCAACCCATTAGAGCCTTTTGATAAAGTGAATATCGGGATTAAATCCATCTTGGCTAGCCATGTCATACAATCGAAGAACTTGGCGAATGCTCTTGACCGTCACAACTTCGTAGTAGAGTAATCCTGTTTGCAAAGATGTTTGCATAGCACAAACAAGGAGACGGGAGAGCATGATTTCGCTTTAGTTGAACCATTTTGTGCAGTTCCACCAAAATTGAGAGATGTTGCTCTTGACCGTCACAAGGAGACAGGAGAGCATGGTTTCACTTTAGTTTAACCATTTTGTGCAGTTCCACCAAAATTGAGAGATGTTGCCCACGTGACATTTTAGTTGAACTGCACAAGACACTCATTCCAAAAAAAAGTGTTTTGTGCAGTTCACCAAAAGGTCACAATAGCAACAAGGTGAAATGGATATCCCTATCTGCACAACATGATAGAAAGTAAATAGTTGCTGGTCAATAAGAATATACGAAACATATACAAAATGAAAAGAAGCATCTTAATTATGTTCATGGCAATCACGCAAGGACAGTAGAAATTTTAAAACGTCAGCAATGCTTCATGTTACCAGAAGCATTACGATCAACAATGAGATTCATCAGATATGGGGTTACTTTAATGGTGGCATTGCTTGTTTACGGCATACGATAAATCAACAGCAGCTAAAGAGTTGGTTTAAGGGCATGGGACCGTGGGGACACCAGGACACTCAGCAACGTAAAGGAGCAACTTACTTATCATACTGGGGAAAACAGCAGGAGTGCCATTTGTAACATAGTTTAATTGCATCTTATCACTGGAGGCATTAGATTAACAATAACACTGGTTAGACATGTCCTTAAGGTAACAGTGTGATCGCTTCATTTTACATGCGCCCTTACAGAAAAAGGTTGGTTTACCCACAAAAAAAACAACAAAAGGTTGGTATAAGGACATGCGACAGTGGACGCATCAGCACAATGTACCTACAAGGAGGCATAAAGTGGTGATGCCGAGCTTGTTCACGCTATGTGAGGGCAGCAAACCTAATCCTGGAGACCTTTTACTATGTGAGGGCAGCAAATCTAATCCCGGAGGCCTTTTACTATGTGAGGGCAGCAAATCTAATCCCGAGACCTTTTACTATGTGAGGGCAGCAAATCTAATCCTGAGACCTTTTACTATGTGAGGGCAGCAAATCTAATCCTGAGACCTTTTACTATGTGAGGGCAGCAAATCTAATCACGAGACCTTTTACTATGTGATGGCAGCAAATCTAATCCTGGACATACTCTGTTGACTTGTCCACCAACCGCCACTTTCTATCCTTTTTTCAACCAATAATAGATCTGTTCCTTATCCAGTTTGTACTGCGTTTTCCCATTATTTCCCTTTTCAACCAAGAGACCGGTTGGGTATCCGGTCTCTACTACTTTTACCATATTATTTCCTCTTTGAATCAAGTCCTAGATTCATGCTACAACTTTCCCCCCTTTCTTCGTTGTTTGAACAAAGCCCTAGATTCGAATGCATGAAGTAGCTTTACCTCTAATAATACTAACAATTTAGGTGGCTTTGGAAGAGCTGATGGGAGTAGAAAAAGATGCACATGCAGACACGTGGGGAGCTGGGGTAGTAGAGCAAGACCGCTTTCGAAGAACTTATACCTGAGGGTCACCGGGATGTCGGCGGCGGCAGGTCGGATCTGCGGACAATACGGCAGGGAGGAAGAAGGGTCAGAGGACCTCCCGAGCCGGCGCTGTGTCGGAGAGAACGGCACGGCAGAGGATCGGGCCCTCCGGCAGCTGTGGGTTTCTCCTCGGCGGCGATGACCGCGTGAATGATGCACCTTTTAGTCCTCTACACACACGGCCAAGGGATCCGGCGGATCTGTGACCAGCGTGAGCAGAGAGAAAATGTCGTTACCGCTGTCTTGTTTATATCTAGAGAGGATGAGAGAATGAAGAGAGCAACCCAAGTAAAGCAAGCGCTCAGGCCCCTGCGTCCATATATAGTGGAGTGATTATCTTTTTTCTCTCCACAACAAGCGTTTCAATTTGTGTACGTGGCATTAAAGAAAAGAAACTCTCTATTTAAGGTGACTACTCTACGACTCCTACTTACTACTACTAAAGTACTACCTCCGTCCTGGTTTATAGGTCCCTTTTATAGTTTGTGCCAAATTTTGACTAAAGATTTAACTAACAAAATGTTAATGCATGTCAAGAAAAATTATCTCATTGGATTCGTATTTGAACATAGTTTTGAAAAATATAATGTTTGGTGACATGCGTGAACATTTTCTTAGTTTAATCTATGGTCAAAATTTGGCACGAAACACAATGGGGACCAATAAACCCGGACAGAGGTAGTATTGTTCACTTGTGCTCCCCCCTCCATTCATTGAACAACCCCACGGTGAATAAACATACAGATAAGTACTGTATTTATATAGAACGAACAAGGTCGAACCATTTTCGTAGTTAAAAGTTGAGGGCGGGCTTTTCCCGGCAAGACGCTGCGGCAGTTTTCGGTAGGCGATTTGACAGAGAGGCGAGGAGGGTGAGCGAGTGGGGCTGTGCAATTTTACGGCGCGTTACTGATGGAAAGACTTGTGATATGACCACTCACTATAGTCATGAATTACTGGCGCTCCGACCGGGGTGATGCCCCCCTTCCTTTCCGCGCTCTAATCTGGTGCATGACACGTCGACCCGGATGCTGGCTCTCCCACATGTCGGAGTAGTAAGAAGGAGCAAAGAATGATGCGGTATATACTAGTACTATACTACTCCCTCCGTTCCTAAATATAAGTCTTTAAAGAGATTTCACTATGGACCACATACGGAGAAAAATGAGTGAATCTACACATAAAATGCATCTTTATACATCCGTATGTGGTCCACAAAGAAATATCTACGAAGACTTATATTTAGGAACGGAGGAGTACTACTTAGGTCGAGGAGTGCGAACCACGGCAGCCAGTGAACCAGCCGTGCGAACCACGGTAGCCAGTGAACCAGCAGAGAAAACAATAATGTGGTGATATGGCCATAAAAACAATGTGCTACGGTCCACACAGTAGCATGTACAAGAACACTCCTCTTTGTTTGGATCCACGAGTTAGAGCTAGTTTGGGTTGAAATAGCCTCAAATTATCGAAACAAGAGGGGTTAGTTTGAGCTAGTTTGCTCTAACCCAGCTAAAAAACTAGCCCGTGGAGAGGTTCTAATTGGGTTAGTTATCCTGGCCCACTAAAAGAGAACTAAAAATCTCACCCGCTGCACTGAGATCACTCCCTAAGAAAATCTCACCTGCCCGCACCAGATCGCTCCCCCCTCTCGCACGACTCCTCTCTGTTCCCCATAGGGCCGCCGCCCAAGCGCCGCTCGCCTCTCTCTCCTCCACCGCCCTCTCCTTTCGGCCTCCGCCGCCCTACTCCGCCGCCCTCTCCTCCGACCTCAAGGTCGCCCGCTCCCCTTCACCGGTCGTTTTCTCCTCATCATGCGGGCTTGCAGCACATCTACCGTGGAGGTCGCGAGAGGGTGAGTTTGTTCGTTCCTTCTCTGTCTCACGACCATATCATTGATCTTTCTTGCTCTAGCGCTAATTCTGATTTGTAAAAGTAGATCCTGATCAAACTTGCTATAGATTTGTGGTGCACACATGGAATTGTTTGATGCTGCTTGAGGAGGTAATAAGTCTTTCTAGAGGCCCAAAGATTCAGGTCACCTTTCTAGGTATTTCAATTTCAGGCTTGCATTATTTGTAGAGGCCCAAAATTCAGTTCACCTTTCTTGGTATTTCAATTTCAGGCTTGCATTGTTTCTAGAGGCCCAAAGATTTAGTTCACCTTTCTAGGTATTTGAGTTTCAGGCTTGCATTATTTCTAGAGGCCCAAAGATTCAGTTCACCTTTCTAGGTATTTCATTTTCAGGCTTGCATTATTTCTAGAGGCCCAAAGATTCAGTTCACCTTTCTAGGTATTTCAGTTTTAGGCTTGCATTATTTCTAGAGGCCCAAAGATTCAGTTCACCTTTCTAGGTATTTAAGTTTCAGGCTTGCATTATTTCTAGAGGCCCAAAGATTCAGTTCACCTTTCTAGGTATTTCAGTTTCAGGCTTGCATTATTTCTAGAGGCCCAAAGATTCAGTTCACCTTTCTAGGTATTTTAGTTACATGCTTGCATTATTTATAGAGGCCCAAAGATTAAGTTCCCAGTCGGCGGCAAGCGGCCCTGCTACCCATGCCGGTGTCGACCTCAACTCACAAGGGCTGGCGTCGGAGGGGTTCCCGAGGCTTGGGCTCTACGGAGCCTTCCTCCAGAGCGACGATGGCGAGCTCCTCCCTCGGTGCGTGAGGGGCTCCGGGCTCCCTCCCTACCGTGAACAACTTCCGTGATGAGTTAGCTCATTCTTTGTTTCATGAAGTGTTTTTTTTATTTTGTGAAGCTTGATTGACGACTTGTATGTTTAAGTGGGATATCCCATTTGTATGGACAAAGTAAAAATTATCATGTTTTGCATGCTTGATTGAATAGATGGTTCGTTTATGTCAATTGTGAGCGGGAGGAGGCCACAGAAGAGCCGGCCACACCAAGAGGGGTGCTTGGATCCAAGGGACTTATTTTAGTCTGACTAAAAATAGGATCCAAAGTAGTCAAATGACTGAGATAGAGCATTTATTGTCAATCTAACCCTGCCATCCATACACCTCTTTGGTTTAGAGTTAGTTCAGGGTTAGAATCTAACTCTAACCTCTAACTGAGTTAGAGTTCTCCTCGTCTCGGTTCATCGCCATCATACTTTCCCCATTCCTGTGTTTTCAGTATCCTGTGAATCAAAGAGGCCCTTAGACTGGTTTAGGTCCGGTAGTTTTTTATAAACGTGTTATGTCCAAAATTTAATGAACATGCTCCGCTTTCCACGAAAATAATCCGATTTCATGTAGTAATTCATTGATTTATTTATTCTTCTATGGGGGGTTTGCATGTAATTCGTGAGGTCTGAAATGTAAAGTACCCCGGCATATGCTCCGAGTCGTGCATGCACTACGACCCAGATGCTCTATGTCCCACATGTCGGCGAATGGGAGCACATGGAAATAGCCTAGGAGTACATATAGGAGGATAAATGCGTGAAAAATATGTACTGTGAAGCGTAGCCGCGGTTCGAAAAGTAGACCTAAAGTGATGACAGCTATAGGTCGCACGCACCCAACTAGTGGTACTAGACATACGACTAATTTTTCCCTCAAAAAAAAGAGGCACGAGTGCTCAGTACTTACATTCTATAAACACGAGTCCCATCTGACAACAGCGTACGTGCTACAGCTAGCACTCCTCCCTCGTTTCTCTCTTCTAACTCTAAACTCGGCCGACACCCGGTGGGTGGGGTGGGTTTGCTCAATTGCGGCCCCACCTCACAGTGAAAAACGGTTGGAATAATAAAATGCCATATACTCCCTCCGCTCATAAATATAAGCCTTTTAGATACTACTTCAAATGGAATACAACATACAGATGTATGAAGACATAGTTTAGAGTGTAGATTCACTCATTTTGCTCCGTATGTAGTAGTCACTTGCTGGAATATTTAGGAAGACTTATATTTGGGAACGGAGGGAGTACTATACTAATAAAACATTAAGGCCACGAGGCGATGCATTGCTGGTTACAGGAGGCAAGAAGAAGAGATGCATCCATCGACGACGTCAACCTCCTCGACTCAGG
This sequence comes from Aegilops longissima, assembly GCA_021605205.1. Lineage (NCBI taxonomy): Eukaryota > Viridiplantae > Streptophyta > Magnoliopsida > Poales > Poaceae > Aegilops > Aegilops longissima. Next base: position 450,915,580 of record CM038676.1, on the reverse strand, counting down.
GCGCTGGCCCACCGAACGGCGCCTAAGTAGCAGCGGCTTTCGTGGCCAGGTCGATGTGATTCTGAACAATGGCGTCCAAAGATTCCAGCTGCTGGAAGAAGGCCAACGTCTTTCTGTCCTCGCTTGCCTTGTAGCGGCCTATGTAGACGATTTCCTCATAGACGTGGATGTGCAGGTCGACGGTTTCTTGCATGGCGAGGCGCTGCGCGGCGAGCGCGGCCTCGAGGTGCACATTCTTCGTCGCGACCTCCGGCACCTGTAGGGCCACGAGGGCTTGAAATAGTTCATCACCATGTAAGCCGATGAGGGTGGCAGGCAATGAGGAGCCTGGGCGCGCGGGCTGGAGCAGTACGGCAAGGTCGTTTGCGCGCTTCTTGACGGCGGTGAACTTGCGGATGGAGTTGACCATCATGTAGTCCATGCGAGAGGCGAAGCCGGCATCGGCGAGGGCTACGATGCCTGCGGTCGCCAGCACCGTGTGGAAACGCTACGCGGTTCTGGGCCGCAGGCCGGCGCCTTGGATGATTTGGCACAGCCGACTGCCGCTCGCATCCATCGCCTCCATAGGTGCTTGTGGCTTCTGGTCACTTGGTCTTGGATTGGAGTGAGTAGTGTTGTGCGGAGACTTGGGAGTAGATGGATTGGAGTGGTGGGGCGCCTTTATTATATGAGAGTCCAAACTCTGTTGCATTCACATCGTGCTGGCTCTAGTCTGCTTCTAATTAATTCCCTCTGCATGTAATTGAGGATGCATCATTGACCGTTCAACGTCTCGGGAACAGCTACCCTCTTCCTCCTTGGCATTCAAGCACCTATGGACCCGTCGACGGCGATGTGCCTATGGTGACTTCATAAATTTCAAGATGATAGTGCCGTGCGTGTGTCCGTTCATAGGGGTGAGTGTATGCGCGTGTATATGAGCGCTTGCGTCTGTACTATGTCAAAAAAAAAACAACGTAAATGCGTGTCAAAAAGAGACTAGTCAGTATACTCAATATTGTGCACCTCGGAGAGGAAAATGATAGAACTAGTACGTATTTATTTACGATGCAGATTCACTCATTTTGCTCCATATGTACTCTGTCTCGGTGTAGTCTAGTCACTTGTTGAAATCTCTAGAAAGGCAAATACTCCTTTCTGGTTTACAGGGCTATAATAGCAACTAGTTGTACGTACTAGTACAATAGTGGGCTCACATAGCAATTTTGTATCATACAAAAGCCTCGCTATATGCGTGCTCCAATGTTCGCAACTGCAACGTTCGGTTTGCGCTTGGCTCTTCGCCTCTTGAGAAGACGAACAATGATGTTACTACTACTGCTTCTACAAAGGTCGAATCCATCGCTGCATGTCCGTCCACCGCGAAGCGGGACGGATAGCTTGTTGTGGAAGTACTACTACTAAGCAAAAGCCTGTCCTCGCTTATGCGAGCAACACAGCGCATGGGCGAGGGAGAAGGCGTAGTAAAATCAAGCTTCTCCTCGTTCTCTGAGTTGACGCGACACATCATAGCACCGGCCCCACATGCTTGCCTCTAAACTTGGTTGAAAGACCCGCAGATGTACAATATATTTGCTGCAACCTCTAACATTTACCCACCACAAATTAAAATATATGTGGTTGTATGCATTGTTCGATGCGAGGCCGGGAGTCCCCTTTTGAAAAAAAACAAATTAAAATATATATTCCTGTCTTGACCAGATGAGTGTGCAAACTACAATCACCGTGGTGACAGTAGGGCCGAAGACTATTTTAATTTAAAAAAACTTCAAGACGGCCACATAGCATGGAGCCGACCCCAACGATTTTAAGCTCACAGCACGGTACACGCTATCTAGACTACTCTACACATGAAACTGCCACACGAGCGTCCGGGCTGCGCTTGGCTCTTCGCCTCTTGAAGTCGAACAATGATGGTGTACTACTGCCTTTGAGGAGTACTACAAGACGCTTCGCCATCCGCACCGATTGAACTATCTGCATGTCCACTGCGTGCGGGAGGGAGGCGTGTAGCAAAGCTTCTCCTAGTCTTGCCAGCCACCACGCCATGGGCGAGGGAGGGCGCCCTGCCTTTGCATGTATGACAGGTGGGCCCGGCAGGTGTGTGGCTAACCTGTCATACAGCCAAAGGCAGGTGCGATTAAGTCCGCGAGGAGAGGATAATCAAACTTCGTTGATGTACGAGTTGACGCAACACATCAAAGCACTGCACTCGATATATTTCAATAATTTGCGTTTACCGATGCATTAATTACAACGCATGCATGCATGCCGTGACTCTTCTTTTGATAGTACTTGCATGTGTTGATTTGATGCACCTTGAAGGATGGTTGTGCACGAGGAGGGCGAGATCATGCAGACCGAACAGGATCAGGACCCGACGATGGAGCTCTCTAAGGTCTCGATGGACCTCACCGTGCTCCACTGCCCCTTGTGCCTCCGCCCCTTGATGCCTCCAGTGTATGAGGTTCGAATAAACCTCATCCGTTCGGCTGATTGAGCAAGGTGCATGTTTCTTGATTGATGTGATGTTGGATTGATTTCTGCAGTGCAAGGGAGGGCACCTGTCCTGCACGGACTGCCACGTCGAGCACCCCGGGAACCAGCGGCAGCGCCAGAAGTGCGAGCGTGGAGGTGGCTTCGACGTGCGGAACACGGCGGTGGACTCTGTCCTTTCATCGGTGAGGGTGGAGTGCCCGCACGAAGGCTGTGGGCTCTACGTTACTTACCACAAGCTCGCCGGTCACCAGAGTGTGTGTCCGCTCGCGCCCTGCAAATGCCCCGTGCCCGTCTGCGGCTACGAAGGCCCGCCGCCGGCGCTCTACCACCACATCAGCACCGCGCATCCCATGCCCGTGCACAGGATCCAGTACGGCAAGGTGCTCCAGCTGCAAGTGCCACTGTCGGAGCCACGGCTCTTGCTGTTCGTGGAGGAGGACCGCCGCGCGTTTTTCTTGGTCGGCGGCGTGCTCGACATCGGCGCGCCTATCGCCGTGTCGGTCGTCTGCGCATCGAGCGGGCGTCCCCCACCGCCGCACTACTTGGCCAAGCTATGGGCGAACGGCCCGCCGGGGAGCCTAAAGGCACGACCGACGCCGTCAAGGTGGAAATGGAGGTGACAAGCAGCAAGGATCCCGGCGAGGTCGACGTGCGAGAGCTGACCTTCTTGATGAGCTCCGCCCAAGCTGCTGGCAGGGGCTAAGCTTGTGTCCCTCCACATTCAGATTGACAAGCTCATGTCCTAAATGTTTCGACAAAGGCCTTATGTTTATCTTAGTAATATGCTAATATAGGGATTACCTTGGTCTACTTTAGCTTAAGAAATGGTGGGTTTTGGTGGCGCCAAGCAATTACTTCGACATCGGATCAAGAATTTCCAACAATCGAACGGATATTTTGTGTCTGTTGGATATAAAGTTCCTTTGGGTAAGAGTAATACTTGTCATCAAAATGGATAAAAGGAGATGTATGTAGACGTATTTTAGTTCTAGACACGTCCCTTTTTATCCATTTTGATGACAAGCACTCCCTCCGTTCCACAATACATGCCTTCCATTTGTCAAAACATAGATGTATCTAGACATGTTTTAGTATATAGGTACATCCATGATAGAGCCAATCGGATGGTTGAGAACACTACAATTCGTAGCTACAGATGCGTGTGTGACTCCCAGATGCAGAGGCTAGGGGTCATCATCCTCCTTTTCGAGAAAAAACAGACACGTGTGTGAGAGGATGAGTGCGTGCGTGCACCTCTTCTCTTCCTGTATAACGTACTACTAAACTCAGACTACAAGTTTTTGAGCTTGCGTCTCGTCACATTCCAAATTACTCTAGCTATATTGAATTGCAAACCTGTTCACACCGATCACAACCTAAACGGTTTCCCCCTTAGGGGCGTATTAGTACCACGCTACTATATTGAATTCCAAACCTGTTCACACCGATCACAACCTAAACGGTTTCCCACTTAGGAGCGTATTAGTACTCGGTTATAAATACTAGTATGCCAAGATGATTGCACATTCCTCCTCGGCTCCTCATCCACAAAAACAAACAAGTCATTCAGCATCCTTCCCTTGCGTCTGCCATGGCCAGCGTGAGTTCTGGGTCGAGAGATTGCTACCAGGGAGAGGCGAGCATGGAAGCGGAAGCATGAGAGATGTCCCGCCTCGCTGCGAGAGCAGCCGACATGTCCTGCCGCGCGGAAGTAGCAGCACAGAGGTCCCGCCGGGCCGCTGAAGCAGCACGGAGGTCCCGCCGCGCCGTCGATGCAGCAGACTGGTCCGGCCGCGCCGCTGAAGCAAAGCGAGATGTCCCCGCGCGCCGTGGCGGCTCGGGAAAATTTCTCGCGGGCGGCGACGATCATTACGGCGCATGCATGCGATCGTCCATAGCCGATGGATCAGATCTCCGGCTTGGCGAGGTTGCGAGGATGACGTGAAAGCCTCGCTTGAACAGGCTACCGCGTCATCCGCAACTAAGGGAGGGCAATGAGAGGCTCCGGGCGAGCGCGACCGCCGAGGGAGAAGATCATCCAAGTGCGTACCAGCGGGAGGAGACCAGGCCTTGTTGAAGAGGACCGCGTCATCGTCAAGAAACTTATGGACGAGAATGACATGCTCCATACGAGCGCCAAAGGCTTGTGGAGGAATCCGTGGATGTTCTCAAGCAGCATCTTGAGGACACGAAAGAGCTCATCACCGCTCGCCGCGGAGACTAGTTCCCATGACCTGCAGCAACGCATCAAGAAAGTAGAGATCAGCGAGCCATATCCTTGTCTTCCTTCTTCTTTTGCCCTTGTGTATTTCGGGCGTAGCCGCATGTGGCTTTTTTAATTATCTTTCTAATTATGTAAGACAATTAATCGTCCTTATCTTTTTGTGGAAGATCAATGTTGCGAGGCTGGAATGAAGAAAACTCTTGTTGTGGCGACCACGGCGTTCTTGTTCTTCTAGTTGCTGCTAGGCTTCCTTCAGCTTTCCTGGTTTCTTTTGATGTAATAATCGGTTTAGGATGTCGATTGTGTCGTCGGTTGTGAAATGTTGGGTTCTAGCGGATGTTTGGCCTTTGTTGGCCTCTTGGGATGTTGCGATTTCAATCTGTACTTTTAGTCCTTTGTGTTAGGCTGGAGTTGTGTTGAACTTCTTGTGAATTGTGGTGGTTTTCAGTAATAAAATCGGAAGGGCAAGCCCTTCTTTGATAAAAAAATCATCCTTATATATTCATCGGTCTTGCTATAAGTCGCATAGATGCTATATAGGTCCGTCGGATCTTACATCAAGATCCGTGCTTTCAGATTTTCTTTTTTCTCTTAAATCTCAGTCGAGTGAGACATAGCCACGCCATTAAACAGAGGCTCGGGCGCCATTAATGGAGACCTTGGGAGAGAGGTGGACGGCAGATGGAGGTCAAAGGGCTCTCCTCCCGATAAGCACGCCGAGGGGTCTGATCGCACGCCTCTCGTACTCAAATAGCTACCACATGGCGCCTCCTAGCTAATAAAAATGGGACGCGTGGCGGCACGTAAATGGTACTAGTAAGTAGAACGCCCACGGTTTCAATAATACTTGTGTTTCCGATTGTAACGTGACAACACTTGTTCCAAAATGACTTTGTTGATTGTTAATGTGTGCCCTTCGCAAATCGGACTGCAAATTTACCACAGCATGTTGGTGCCATGTCATGGCACCAAGCCAAGTTTCATTATTTTCATGCGTGTTTTGGATTTACAGGAATTAAAAAACTAAGTTTCTCAATGTTTCCAACCCAGCCACGACGCCTGAATTTTGAATTTCATTCCCATTTCTTGCATGGAACCTAGAAATTTACCCGAGGACACACATGTGATTTTTCAACCAACTTTGGTGCACTGGAACCTGGTGCTGGTATTCCAAATTTGAATTATGCACACAAAGGTGACACGTTCCTCCTAGAACCACGAGCCTTCTTGAGAGAAGCTCCGATTTGCAAGAAGCTTATACCAAAATTTGTTCATATTCTGCCAAATTTTTTTACCACGGCATGGTACTACCATGACATGACACCATGCCAAGTTTCCTGATTTCAAAACCAAGTTTCTCAATGTTCTTGACCGAGCCACGATGCCCAGATGTTTGAATCTTATTCTCATTTTTTTGCATGGGAGTAGAAATTCACCCGAGGACACAAATGTGATTTTCAACCAACTTTGGTGCAAGGGAGCACGTGCTTGTAGTTCAAATTTGAATTATGCACATTAAATGACCAAAAACTCAATTAATGTGTACATAAGGCCAAACGGCGGAATAATTCCAAAATTTAACAGGCACTCATGTAGTTCTATGTTGCCTTTGTAAATAAACTCAAGGGGACAACGATATCGTTTAGCACTCAAAGGTGACACGTTCCTCTCGTAACCACGAGCCTTCTTGAGAGAAGCTTGGTTTGCAAGAAGCTTATACCAAAATCTGTTCCTATTCGCCATTTTTTACCACAACATGGTAGTACCATGACATGACATCCATACCAAGTTTCATGATTTTCAGACGTGTTTTGGATTTACAAGAATTTTAAAACCAAGTTTCTCAATGTTCTCGGCGAGCCACGATGCCCAGATGTTTTAATTTTATTCTCATTTCTTGCATGGGACCTAGAAATTCACCCGAGGACACAAATGTGATTTTTCAACCAACTTTGGTGCACGAGAGCATGTGCTTGTAGTTCAAATTTGACTTATGCACATTAAAAGACCAGAAACTCAATTAATGTATAAAAAACGACAAACGAACCCGGAATAATTCCAAAATTTAACATGGCACTAATGTAGTTCTATGTTGCCTTTGTTAAGAAACTCAAGGGCAGGGGGTGGCACGTTCCCTCTTAGAACCACGAGCTTCCAAATCGGCCCAATTTTTTACCACAACATGTTAGTGCCATGACATGACACCATGCCAAGTTTCATTACATAAATTTAAAATCTAAGTTTCTCGATGTTCTCGGGAGAGTCATGATGCCCAGATGTTTGAATTTCATTCTCATTTCTTTCATGGGACCTAGAAATTCAACCAAGGACACACATGTGATTTTTCAACCCACTTTGGTGCACCGGAGCATGTGCATGCAATTCATATTTAGATTATGCACATTAAAAGTCCGAAACTCAATTAATGTATAAAAGGCCAAATGAACCCGAAATAATTCCAAAATTTAACAGGCACTCATATAGTTCTATGTTGCCTCTGTAAATAAAATCAGGGGAGGCAGCGATATCGTTTACGCACACAAAGGTGACACGTTCCCTCTCGGAACCACGAGGCTTGTTGAGAGAATCTCCGGTTTTGCAAGAGGCTTATACCAAAACTTGTCCCAATTCAGCCAAAAATTATACGTATGAAAACAGGGTTTAGATTATCCCAACATCTCGCTACCTAGACCAATAATGTACTATGATTTGAATTCAACATAAAATGGATACAAATATTTGAATTGGAGAGCGTATGGTACATGTAGTTCATAGTGAAATATGATTACTGCTATATGCATGTCTTTTGTTATCAAGATAATATTTAAATTATTGTATAACTTGACAACAATCGTATTCAAATAAGGAAAATTGATTCAAATTTAGTCCATATGGTAGACGACAATATATATGTTCACATGGTGGAGTAAAATGTTCATATATGATGGAAGATCAAAATGTATGACTACATCAATTATAAACCGCAAGGTCACCTAATGATATATTCAATTCAACATAACGTGGATTCAAAAATTGAAATTCGAGATCATGGCATCTGTAATCATATAAAAAGGGACATTACTCTTTCTTTGGTGGGAATTGATTTGTTTTTGTTGTTGTTGAGGGAAGTGCGAATCGATTTGGTACTGTGCAGGGTAATCTTGTTCTCCGATTTTTTACATTTTTCTTGTAGTTTTTCAATGGCATCTATAGCAATATAGTAAAGGGACATGACTCTCTTGTGTCTTGTATGATTTTTTACACGTTAAGTTTGTTCTCCGAACAAGGAATCCACACCTTGTTATCCCGAAATTTTCAAGCTCGAGTATCTTTTGTCTCACCTGCTTTGAAACTCCCGCTTCTTCAACCCGCGCGCCTTGTTATCCTGAAATTTGACGCCTTGCGAGAACTCCCTCCTCATCCAAATCGCTCCCGCAGCCTGCACACGCCGAAATCCCCTTCTACCCCTCAGCCGGAAATGAAGCTCCACGTCGCGGTGTCAAAACCGGTGGGGGTATGCTGGTAACTTACCCTACATTTCGGACAAGCGCGTCCCTAAGCTTGGCTCCCCCCCCCTCCCCGTCCTCCCCCATTCGTACACCGAGGCCGCCAAAACCCGCGAAACCCCACGCTCCTCCGTCGGCCTACCGACCACCGCCCAGCCGGAGACTCTTCCCCGACTACATCGTCCACCGCAACAGCTCGCCGTCCCTCATCCACCGCACCGGATGAGGATCCGTTGTCGATCTCATCGTCCCGCCGGATCAGCCGCCCCGTCCTCCACCTCCAAGGAGCTGCCTCGATGTTCGCCTCATCTATCGCGCCACGTCAATCCCCACAACACCGTCTTGACCTGCCCCACCGGAACCGCAGCACCCTCACCAATTCCTCCGATGAAGTCGAGGCCAACTCGGCGCCACCAAGGAGGTTCTGCACTCACCGCTGCATTTTATCTTTTATTCGATCTCACGGGCTGCGGTGCTCGACATGAGCAGCGACATGGCGTCTCCATCGACGGCGCCGCCGCCGCCACATCATCCACGGCGCCTCTCCCCATGTCGTTGCTTCCTCGTGGCGACTTCCACAACGGCACTAGCTGCAGCTGCTCGCTCTCGCCGTGATGCGGCTCGTTTTCTTTGTCGGTCGCGCTGCTGCACTACTCCTGCTTTCGTTCGTGCTGCTGCTCTGCTCTTGCTCTCGCTTGCGCTGCTGCTGCTGCTGCTGCACGACCTCGCAGCTACAAGAGTTGCTGCTTTAGCACTCGCTTCATGGTGCTACTTGCACGACTTGCTCTCTGCTAGTGCGTTCCTCTCGGCGTCTGCTGATTTAGATCATGCTTCTCGCTACTAGTGCTCGAACGCCCTAAACATCTATTGCAATGCTCATTACTAGTTCAATCAGTTTCGATTGTGAAGTTCATTTTCTTGATTAAGTTCAGAGTGAACAGTACTTACAAAGATCTGTCGGAGGGGCCGTGGCGCGACTGATGCGTTTTACATCTAGCACTTTTTGGTGATTTATTTTACATCATCTATTGCAGATGATATTAGGGTCCCACTTCAGATTAAAGTTGTCTGTCTTGTCATGCTTCAGCCTCATCACCATACACCTTAGCGGAGCTGCTCCAACGACGGAACCGTCCATCACAGCGGAGCAGTACCCTCGGCGCTGTTTCCAGAGGCCTTGGATCTTCTTCCCCGCCTCCAACAGTCACATCGGCATCATCACCATCCTCCACGTCCAACCTAATGATGCTGAGGTCCACAAGGCTATGCCAAAGAGGTTGTACACTCGTCGCATCACTTTGTTTCTCCATTCCTCTGTTCTTCCAATTCATGTGAGCCAAACACCCAGGTTGACTGAAATCCTATGTTTCCAAATGCTCTGTTTTGCACGTGCATTCCTATCCTATTCCTGTGTTTTTCCTGTCCCTGCGCTTATAGAATCCTCCAATTCTAAGGAGCCCTTACAGATTTACTTCATTTTCAGATTGGCGCCAAAGAAAACTCTGTGTGTTATGTCCTGCTCTGCCGTGTCGTCATCCACCCCACCGAGGTGCACCATCGACGAAGCGTTCATCGCAGCGAGATCCCCCGCAGACTTTCTTTCGCCGCCTCGATCATCTTCCCGTTGCGCAGCCACGCCTAACTGCATTACCATCATCGACTGAGCAGATGAACCTGAGGACTAGACAGTTCCGAAGAGAGGTCGCAGATCTTTCGTGTTTGCTTACGTTATACATCGGTTATTATTACCTGCTACTTTATCGTTCAATCTTGAGTTTTGAATTGCCCATGGGTCTCATATCGAGCCAGCAACGAATAGTATATGTCTACTATCTGGTTCATCTGGGTCTTCTATGTGGTTCATGTTGGGTGGGCAACAAACAATAGATGATCCATTGTCTATCTTTTTAAACTGAAGCTATAATCTACCTGCTATCATTAGTTTTGGATCCATCCACTCGTTTGCTACCATCAGTCTTGATTTTTGCATGCACCCCTTAGGCCTTACAAAATCTAACTATTTTTTTATTATGCATGTCAGATATTGTACACAATCGTACTGAACATGTAGAGAAAAAGAGAAGACCGTTGCGTGAATATAATGTCATGCAGACGCTGCTCCATGGTGGGCGGTGCCCCCCCTCCTGCATTTCAGATTGTATTCCAGAGGAAGATAACTTGGATGGAGATTCGGAGGAGCCGACCATGCCTGCTTACCACCGAGGTGTTTGCTCTAACTCGCATGTTGATGTTGGTCATATCATGCATATGGCGCCTTGCATTGCTTACATTATACATCTTATATGTCATCAGCTTAGTTTAGATTTGCTTTGTGTGAATGCCACCTGTTTGGTTTCTATATCATACTCCCACCATTCCTAAATATTTGTCTTTTTAGAGATTTCAACAAGTGACTACATACAAAACAAAATGAGTGAATCTACACTCTAAAATATGTCTATATACATCCGTATGTGGTAGTCCATTTGAAATCTCTAAAAAGACAAATATTTAGGAACGGAGGGAGTATATGGGAATTATGCAATGCCATCTTCTTTAGCCAGGCATCATATACGTGAATCATGCAATGCCATCCTGTTTAGCTAGTCATCGTATATGTGAATTGTATCGTGCCATATTTTTTTCCATAATGTATTCCATTTGTCAACAATGTTTATACATTCATCTACTCTTCCCTGCATCAGCCATTTGAGTCGGTCATGGGAAAATCTGGAGTGAAAACAAGGTCTTCGAGCGAGTCGATGCTACCTATCGATGCAGATTTCTTGTTGGTTACTGATAGCTCCTCGAGGAGGATTCAGAGAGATGACCGTCGATCCCCCAAGGTGCATGCTCTAACTTGGCTGGGTTATATTGCTCATATCATGCATATGGTGTCTTGCATTGCCATGCCATCTGCTTAGATTAGACATGCTTTGTGTGAATGCCTCCTGCTTGCTTTCTATATCGATATGTGAATTATGCAATGCCATGTTTTTCAGCCGCTTATCATATATGTGAATTATGCACCGCCATGGAGCCGTGCATCATATATGTGAATTATCTCATGCCATCTTTTTTTTCATTACGTATTCCATTTGTCGACAATCATGTATATTGAACTACTCTTCATGTGTATCAGCCATTTGAGCCGGTTATGGAAAAATCTGAGGAAAACAAGGTCTTCAGAGCAGCAATGGTACTGTTGAAGCATATATCTCGATGGTTACAGGAGCTCCTCGGAGGAGGATTCAGAGATGATGACCAGTCCTATATCCCACCCGAGGTGTATGCTCTAAGTTGCAATGTTTATATTTCTCATATGATGCATATGGTGTCTTGCATTGCTTAGTTTAGACATCATATGCACAATATTGAATTCTATCTGCTTAGTTTAGAGATCATACATGCGAAAGTGCCACCTGCTTAGTATATGAATCAATTATGTCAATTATATCATGCCATCCTGTATACTTAGACAACATGTATGTGAATTATTTCATCCCAACCTATTTTAGAAAGACATCATATAGTTTTGTCATGTCATCCTGTTTAGGTACTCATCATATGTTGAATTATGCCATTATATCCTGTTAAGTTATCCATCATATATCTGAAACTGTGTCATGCTATCCTGCTTAGTTAGGCATCATATATGTGAAATTGTGTCATGTCTGTCTGCTTGGTTAGACAACATATATGTGAATTACCACATCATCTATCATACAATGTCTCATACGCTCAATTTCTTTTCTTGTTTATCAGCCATTTGAATTGGAGGGGTGATGGCAGTATCTAAGGAGCAAAACCCGTTCTTCACAAAAGACAAGTGCTACCCGTCGATGCAGATAGAACCATGGTTGTACTTGCCCACAAACTAGCCCCACCACACATAATCGAGACTCTTCCAGATTGCACACTTACACCGTTAAGGCGAGAACCAGCTACAACCCATCTAACCGCAACCCCAGCGGATAGTAACCCACTTATAGTTGACAAAGCACCATGTCCACCACAGTACCCCCACACGAGCAGTTTGTAAAGCTATGCGAGTGCCCAAAGCACGAAGACCACCACAGCTAACCCAAACTCCACGTTTAAAGCAGAAGAGCAACTATTCTCATGTCAGATTCCGTAGCTATGGTCCATACTCCTTTGTTGTTGCATCACTGTATTTACTCTTACCAACTACTTTTGAATTTGAAGGATCCAATTGAAACTCCAATGGCGCAACAGGTATGTTTTAAACCTATTTCTTTAACTGGATTGCTGTTCTAACTTCTTGCTCTATGTTGATTTCAGTTTAAGTTGTATAAATAGTTATGTTCTCATGTGATGAACATTACAAGTGCTACCAATGCTGTGTAGTTTCTCACACTTATATTCTAGCTATGCTGCCGTGTCTTAAAAATATATGAGTTGAACTGTGTCTCTATCTTGATTAGGGAACATAAACTAGAATGATATGGACAATACAGTGACCATAGTACATAGATATATGTTTGTTTCATGCTGTTATCCTGTCCACCTTACTACTGAACCGGTTTACCAAAATGAGTTTGGTATACTACAAGCTAAACATGTGATGTGTCTGCTTGTTTCTCTTGTGGTATGCGAACATAATATTGGAGAAGAGCACCCCACTATGCAATGGTAGAGAAAGTAATGCAGATAAGGTTCAAGATAGTGAGACAACCCTGTTGGTCTCCAAGAAAGGTGATAAAAACGATCTTGTAGACAAGTGAGAAACCCCATAGTCCTGCGTTGATGTAGTGTTCGAGTTCTTGGCGATTATCACTGGCACAAGCTCTTCGAACTCGCTGCCTGAATCACTTCGGCTTCTTCATTCTCAGCTACAAGCTGAAAGGCATCAGTCATCTGTGCTGCGGCAAGAAGCAGAAGGACTGAGGAAGTCCCTGCAGAATTCAGATGCGTACTTTCTTGTGCAACAACAAGTTACTGGAGGATTTAAGCGCCAAACAAGAGAAAGTTAATAAGCTTGCTAAGCATCTTGCCAACATTATGGGTACCTGTGATATTGTTTCTTGAACTCTTCAAGTGGTTTCAGCTTCGGACTTGTTTTGTGCGGCGTTTATATGCTGCTATGTTCCCTATATTTGCACTAGTGGTGAACTTTGATGCCCAGTGGATGTAATATGTGTAATAGCCGTGATAGCCTAGCATAAGTTGCTTGCTTATTTATTTCCTTGTTGTCTTGTTTATTTGTTTGCTTGTAGTCAGTGTAGTTCTTTTCTCGCGGTTTGCTAGTGGCTGCAATAACCTATTTTTTAAAACTAGGCCACAGTAACCATGGGCTAATATTTACTGTAGTGACACTGGGCCTCCTACGGGTCAGAAACAAGGGGCCTTCTACGGGTCAGAAAGCGAGAGGCCTTCTACGGGCCGTAGAAACATTGGGCCTTCTACGGGCCGTAGAAACAATGGGCCTTCTACGGCCCTATCATCAATGGGCCTTATACGGGCGTATGATCGATTGGCAAACATGGGCCAATAACGAGCCGCATTATGGTCGTAAACGGGCTAGAGTTGGAATCGTCCGTTCATGGGCCGACCATAACGGGCCATCGTTAATAGGTTGTATTTGATGACGCTATGAAAACGGCCCAATGTACTAACGGGCCGACTGTAACCATGTGCTGAATTTGGCCCACAAGCAGAAAATTACAGTAACGGGCCGTAAGTAAACGAATGCTCGAAATGAGCCCAAGAATAAATGGGCTCTGAGAAGGCCGAAAGATAACATGGGCTGGAAACGGCCCAACTAAATAACGGGCCATTAATGGGTATAAAGTGATACACTGTTTATTACGGGCCAGTTTCACCACGGGCCGTTAATGGGTCTAAAGTGATACATTGTTCATTGCGGGCCGCCACCACCACGGTCGTTAATAGGCCAAGAGTTACATAGGGCCTCATATGGGCCTAAAGACGCCATGGGCCATACATGGGCCGAAGCGAAAACGGGCTGGAATCATATTGATGGCCCAGATGACGCCATCGGGCCTAATTCGGTAGGGCGAACGGGCCTTAGGTTAGCGGGCTGTAAATGGGCTATATGCGAACATGCCGTTAACGGGCTTTCCATGGGCCGCCCGCCACCTTTGACCAAGTCAAACGGGCCGCCTTTTCACGAATGGGCCTCTGTTGGCAGCCCCACGGTCGACGATCATATGCGCCTTCTATCCAATGAGTGGATGACATCGGTCCCAACAATGAGCCGACACGTGTTTCCTCCACCAATGATGATTTTACACGGAAAATCCCCATTGGTCGGGCTGTTAATGGGTTATCGGATCCAAAACCCGACCCGATAGCTTAACGGTGTTCCGTTACGGTGGATGCCACGTGTTGGTCACCCTTGACGAAAGCACTTCGTGACCGCGATTTATCGTCATGGAAGTGGACACTTCCATGATGATAATTTTGGTAATGTCATGGAACACTTCTACGACAACACGTATGACTATCTTGATTCTCGTCATAAATTTGTCATGGATGTACATGCATGACAAAAACGCGACCCATCGTGACAAACACGTATCATCACGGAAGTGTATTTTTTGTAGTGATGTTTTCGGGTGCGAGGTATATATAGGAAGAAGAAGTACGCCTGTGGCCACTGGGGGGCCCACGAGACAGGGGCGCCTATATAGGCGCGCCTCCTATCTCGTGGAGGCTCCGGTTGCTTCTTGACTTGCACTCCAAGTTCTTTGGATCACGCTCGTGAGAAAATCACGCTCCCGAAGGTTTCATTCCGCTTGGACTCGTTTGATATTCCTTTTCTTCAAATACTGAAATAGGCAAAAACAAAGAATATGGGTTGGGCCTCCGGTTAGTAGGTTAGTCCCAAAAATGATATAAAAGTGGAAAATAAAGCCCAATAAAGCCTAAAATAGTAGATAAAGTAGCATGGAGCAATCAAAAATTATAGATACGTTGGAGACGTATCAGTATGCAAGCAAATGCAAATGTCCTATTGAGTTGAACAAATATGAAGGTATGAAGCAGACAAGACAAATTTGAACTGAAAACTGCAAACAGAAGATCGTCATTCTGTAATTCCAGCTCCCTTTCCTTCTCATAAGAAATATGTTTCATTAACACCATCTACAACATGGTTGTATGGTCGTGAGGATGCAGTGACCGAAGGTCACCATTTCTACATGCAGAATCACACCATTGACAAAATTAAGGAGTTGCTCCATGTTGAAGGAGATGCAAAGGGCAACTCCCATGAGAAAATAAATTCAGTGTACCTTAGTTTCGGCACGTCGAACGCTGCAAAGACAAAATGGTTCCTGTTGTTGGATAAACAACAACTAGTATTCACTGAGGGCCGAAGGCCATTACATATACATGTGTGGTAAAGTGCAGGAAACCCCTTATACAATGGGGATAAACAAAAAAGGGGCTATACACATCTAACACCCCCCCCCCCCTCAAACTCATGGTGGATCAACAACACTGAGTTTGGAGAGGAAAAGCCATGTTTGCGCCGAGTCGTGGCCTTCGTGAATAAGTCCACCAACTGTAACTCGGAGGGCACATAGTGAAGAGCAAGAGTCTGATCTGCGCAAAGAAGACGCACAAAGTGGGCATCCACACCGATGTGCTTGGTGAGCTCATACCGGTCACACGCATCTCGATAGCACCAATACTGTCTGACAAGAAGGGAGTCGAGGTAGTAGCGCATACACCAAAATCCTCAAGTAACCACCAGAACCAGATCACCTCACCCGTCAACATAGCCATGGCTCGCAACTCGGCCTCTCAGACTCGAGCGAGAATCGCAGCCGCTTTTTGTCTTCCTGCAACAAGAGAGCCACCAAGAAAGACACAATAAGCGCATAACGAGCATCGATCGAGGGATCACTAGCCTGTAGCATCGAGTAGGCCTAGAGCTCAAGAGAGCCGGAGCGGGAAAGAAAAGGTGCTGAGAGATCGTGCCACGAAGATACCGTAGAACACGGAGGAGATGACTATAGTGGACAGAGGTGGGGGCTGAAACAAACTGACTCAGGATGTGGACATGATAGGAGAAGTCAGGACACGTAACAGCAAGATAGACAAGACTGCCAACAAGGTGACGATAGCGAGTGGGATTAGGAAGGGGATCACCATCAGAGGCACGAAGCTGAACGTTGAGCTCCATAGGAGTCACAACTGTGCCCTCATCACCGAGAGCAGCGCAAGCAAGAAGATCCTGAATATATTTTTCTTGGCAGATGTAGAAGCCATCAGAGGTCGAGGAGATCTCAATCCCAAGAAAATAGCAAAGTGGATCAAGATCAGTCATGAGGAACTGGTCGCGAAGGCGAGCCTTAACAAAGGCAATGTAGTCAGAGTCATCACCAGTGATGATCATGTCATCAACGTAGAGAAGGAGAAGAGTCCGACCACGAGGAGATATTAGAACGAACAACGCGGGATCATGATCACTGGGCAAGAAACCAGCGCCAGTCACCACAGAGGCGAAGCGCTCAAACCAGGCGCGAGGGGCCTGTTTAAGACCATAGAGGGAGCGGTGAAGTCTACAGACCATACCATCAGGAGTATAGTACCCCGGTGGTGGCTGCATATAAACCTCCTCACGCAACTCACCGTTGAGAAAGGCATTCTGAACATCAAGTTGAGATATAGACCAATGATGAACAGAAGCCACAACAAGAAGAGTGCGGACAGTGGTCATGTGGGCCACATGAGCGAATGTCTCATCATAATCGTGTCCCTGCTCCTGCTGAAAACCACGGGCCACGAGACGTGCTTTGTAGCACTCAAGAGAACCATCAGAGCGAGTCTTAATCTTGTAGACCCACTTGCAGGTGCTGGGACGAACACCGGAAGGGAGAGAAACCAGATCCCATGTGCCAGAGCGTTCAAGGGCAGCAAGCTCTTCGGCCATCGCAAGCTGCCATTCAGGCTGAGTCATGGCAGTCCGATAGGAAGTGGGCTCAGCAATAATAGAGAGACCGTACCGACCAGGAGAGTAGCAATCAGGCAGGGGCGAGGCCGAGCATGGAGGTTATGAAATGGGGGAGGCGTGAAGGGAGGTGCACCAGAAGTGGAAGGCGCGTCAGGAGAAGCATCCTCGGAACGAGGGCGACGAGTATAGTGGAGAGGAAACGGTGAGAGAGGGCGACAGACTGGAGATGATGGTGGAGAGGTGGAGGAGGAGGATGGGGGAGATGGTGTCGGTGGTGAAGGAGAAGGAATGGGAAGTGCAAGAGGAGGTGAAACATGAGACACATATCAGGGTGTATCGGGAAGAAGAAGAAAAGAAATATCGTCCGCGGAGAAGCTCGAGGAAGAAGGACGTGGGTAGTAAGAGTGAGACTCATCAAAAGTCACATCATGCGGGATGCGCAAACAACGACCAACAGGATCCCAACAGCGATAGCCCTTGTGCTCATCACTGTAGCCAAGGAAAACACACTCAACCGACCGAAAGCGATCGGTTTGGTGCGTTCTCATGGGCAAGAAGGACATAGCACACACATCCAAACATATGAAGAGCTGAGTAGTCAGGAGAATGACCAGTGAGACACTCGATAGGAATACCACCCTGCAGAGCAGTCGATGGCTGAACGTTGATGAGGTAGGTGGATGCAGAAACAGCGTGGAAGGGAAGCGGCAATCATCAGCGCACGAGCCGTCTCAAGTAGATGACGATGCTTACGTTCGGCAACGCCATTCTGAGCATGATCACTAGGACATGAGAACTGGGCGAGAGTACCCTGTTCCGCAAGAAAACCACGCAACAGCTGGGAGATAAACTCACCAGAGGAGTCAGCACGAAAGGTACGAATGGGCGTGGAAAACTGGGTGTGAACCATGTCAGCAAAACGTTTGTAGATAGAGAGAACCTCGCTACGAGATTTCATGAAGTAGAGCCAAGTGTAGCGAGAGAAAGCATCAATAAACAAGATATAGTAGTGATGACCACCTTTCGAATCAAAGGGAGCAGGACCCCAGACATCAGAATGAACTAAGTCAAAAGGACGCTGAGATATCGACTCACTGGTAAGATAAGGTAACTGGGTCTGTTTGCCAAGTCTGCAACCATTACAATGTAAAGAAACATCTCCAGATACAGATCCTAAGAGGCACTGACGAACTAATTAAAGAAGACAAGCGAGAGCCATAGATGTGACCGAGGCGATGATGCCACTGCTGGAAGGACGCAGACGAAGAGGCAGCAAGAACATGGGAGCTGGCAGAAGTGGTGGCAGCGGAAGGAACACAAAGCCAGTCAGCCTCCCAAAGGCCCTCTGACTCACGGCGCCGGGGGCCAGCACCAACCAAAGCCTTGGTGCGACGATCCTGAATGAAGCAAGAGTTGGTATCAAGAATGACACGACAACCAGAATCAGTAAGTTGGGCAGCGGAAAAAATATTCATGGTAAGGCGAGGAACATGTGAAACACTAGAAACAGAAAAAGATGGAGTGGAAAGAAGACCATGACTAGCAACAGGAAGAGGTGTGCCATCAATGGTAAGAACATTAACATGTGAATCAAGAGGTCGGAGAGAAGACAACGCGGAAGAATCAGAAGACATATGAAAAGAGGCTCCAGAATCCAGAACCCACGAAGATGTACCTGACTGTGTAGATGCCTGCGGTGGTGGAGAAGTGGATGCAGTCACAACAGCAGCGGAACTAGTTGACAAGGAGCCAGAGGAAGCAAGTAGACGCTTTAGGCGTACAATATCCTGGTCAGTGAGTGACGGAGTCGAGGAAGACGCTGGAGTGCCGCTGGAAGAGGAGCGCCTCTGATCTCGCTTCTTCTAGCGACAATCAGACTCTTGGTGACCTGACCGGGAGCAGTAACCACAGAAGGTGTCATGGCGCGACGTACTCTTCTCAGCATAAGGAGGGCGACTCACCCCCCTGAAGGAGTAGGCAGGAGTGGTGGAGCGGTGAGACGAGCAGATGACACAGGAGCTCGGGCGGCCAACACTGAAGGAACCACAAGTAACCCAGCAGAGCGAAGGCAGGTCTCTTCAGCCCGAAGCTTAGCAAGCACCTCCGAGATAGGAACACTACCACGAGCAAGCAAGTGAGTCCGTCTGGGCTCAAACTTGGAGCGGGGACGAGATAAGAACTCATGAACCCTCTGAAACTCCAACTCAGACCGCGTAGTCTGACAGCAACGACAAGTGCCACAAACAACTGCCCGCAGAGAGTCAAGCTGACACCAGATGGCAGAGCACTGTGAATAGAACTCTTCAACAGACGAGTCACCCTGCTGAAGAGCATGCTCCTAACGCACCACAGAAAGGTATAGAGCATCGCCAGAGGGCTGATAGCGCTGAAAAAGATAGGACCACATCGTTGCAACACTGGCGAGGCCCATGAACTCCGAAGCAAACTGAGGGAGGACACTCACAGTGAGAACATCAGCAGCTCGAGCATCATCATTGCACCACTGAGTGAAAGCAGACAAATCATCCCGGTAGATAGAAAGAGCATGAGAATATGCGGATACCTGTTGATCATAGGCATCAACTGCAGCATCATCAAGAGCCTTGGCTGCATCCCAATCAGCCTGAGAAGCATCAGCAGCAAGCACCGGCGGTACCGGCGGAACAGAAGCCACCAGAGCAACAAGGCAGGGTGGACAGGGTACCTCGCCAGAGAGAATGCCCCATAGCAGAAGGCCGCTCATGTGAATACGCATGAAACCCGCAACCTCAGCATAGTTGGTGCCATCGAAGATCACCGAGCACCGAGGGACAACGACATAGCCCAAAGAAGACATGAGGAAGTCTCCCTTCTGCTTCTCTGATTTGTTTTTTTAAGTCAACGCAGACAGATGACCCGATCTGGATCGGGTCGGAGCGCACGCGAGGCAAGGGGCTCACGCGAGCTGGTCAGGAGCGACCAGGGGCAGCCACTACGGCCGGATCCAGAGGCAGGGGCGGCCGGCCGGAGCAGCAGAGCTCCGGGCAGCAGTGGGGTGCCGAGCCAAGCGCGGCAGGAGGAGTCCGGGCGGCAGGAGCGGGCGGCAGGAGCGGGCGCCAGGGCCGGCTGGGCTGCAGGAGCCGGTCGGGAAGGGAGCCAGGCAGTCGGCAGAGGCCGAGGAAACCAGCCGGACCAGGAGCACGGCGGTCTTTCGCGCTCGGCCAAGACGAGCGGGAGCCAGGAGCTGGCGCGACCCAGACCAAACGAGCAGCAGCGACGGCAGCGGGCAGGCACGACGGAGAGGAAGCAGATCTGGGCCGGACCGGAGAGGAGACGACCAGAGATGAACGGAGAAGGAGGTGGCCGGCGGCGGTCGGAGACAGACAGGCTAGGGACGGGGCGCACGGAGTTGCATCGTGCGGGAGGAAGGGCTAACCTAGCATTTGATACCATGTTGGATAAACAGCAACTAGCATTCACTGAGGGCCAAAGGCCAATACATATACATGTGTGATAAAGTGCAAAAAACTTCTTATACAATAGGGATAAATAGAAAAAGGGCTATACACATCTAACACCCGTTACTCGGTATACATACTCTATAGGCACCAGAGTCTGGAGAGCTGCAGGTGTTGGAGATCGACCAGTTGCCTTACCGGAGGTGTTGGAGATGATGGCAGTGGCCTGCGGCTTTGGAGTGGGCAGAACCAATCATTTTATAATAATGAAAAATGAGAGAACAATAGTCACCACACAAATTATATAAAGACAAACAGACAAGTGGGCCAACTCTCAAAACTACAAATATCGCATTTTATTTCAGTGCAATAATATTATAGTAATGTGTTCAGTACAAGCAGAGACCCCTATGAGCAACCACACAATGTATACTGGCACATGACAAACACCTGCACGACCATTGATACATGCCCTATAGCTAGGACAACAGCATAAACCCTGGATGTTTGCATGATGACTGGTGAAGAGTGACACTGGCTTATTACGAAAAAAGGACCGCTAATTCAGGTTCACTTTAGGTTCTTGTTAAACCAGTCAACCATGTCTGACAGGGCTTCCTCGGCACTCTTCACGGCACCTGCATCTTCACTTTTGTATCTCACAGCCCATCCATGAGAAACCCCAGGGAAAATCTTGACAAAATGAGCAATCTGTAGGTTCATAAAAGAACATATCATGATGAAAGATTTTGACTTCCGGTTCTGCAACAATGTCGTATCGTAATGTGTGTCTCCAATTTACCGACATTCTATTGTACTTTCTGGTTGCTTTTTATCAATCTTCCATTTTTTTTTCTTATGATACTACACTTTCTGGTGAATATATGGTAATACCTTCTTACTTCCAAGAAACTGGTCATTCACATGGATAATAACTACTCCCTCTGTCCTAGAATATAGTGTCAAAAACGTTCTTATATTTTGGGATGGAGGGAGTAGTACTATAAAATGCTGCTAGGTCCAGTGACTCGTAAAGTAAAATATTGCTTGTAAAGGCTAGTTTGCCCTTAATTAAGGGATGATTGATAGCTCCTCTTATGTCAAAAGCTAACTAGGATTGGGAGGAAGTAGCAACACATTATGCTGGAACAGTCAAACAGTATACTAACCAGATACGACTTGGCACTCGGGCAGTTTCAAATTTGACAGCTTAGTTTAAGCTTAGTAATATTATGTATTCCATACCTTGCCAACATCATAGCTGACTTGAAGGTTGCTCGAAATGATAACTTACCCCTGTGTTAGAGGATAGAACCTGCTCGAACTGTTTGACCAATTCTGGTGGGGATGTTTTGTCATTTTCAGCTCCAAGTATAGCGATGGGGCATTTCACCTCTGAAATATAGCACATGTTATAGTGTAAGAATCTGAAGCCTTTCAAATGGAACAACGTTAAATTCTGAAGGGAGAGATCTTACCTTTGATATCTTCAACAGTAACAGCAGAAGGGTGCGACATAACAGCTGCCTGGATCTCATTAGCTTTTGCTAACTCTGCAACTACCTTTGCTGGTATGTGGGGAGAAGGAGCAAAATGCTTAGCAGGTTAAAACTTAGAATTTTGGGTTCAGATGTAACAAAACAAAATAGTGCTTACCACCCCAGCAATAACCTGCAGCCCCAACAGTAGACACTCCTTGTTCTTTTAGAGCAGCAATAACAGGTTTTGCCTCTTCAAATGCTTTTCCCTGTATAAAGGAACAGTTCATTCGTTTATATTAGATAGATTAAAAACCATAATGCCACATCACCTTCAGCTAGAAGTAACTTCAGAAATGGATAAATCAACTCCATTGTCAAAAAAATAAGTGTGTCTTCACCCTTAGGCGACACAGGGGCAACAACCCTAGACCACGGTCAATGCCACCATCGCCTCCTCCTCTTGTCATGTGGTCTGCCTTCAAGAAACGAAACTCGACAATATCGACCAATTCACGGCCGCCTTCTTAGGGGTCTTGGTTCGCGTAACTTTTAGCGAACGACCGCTGAACGGTACCAGAGGGGGATTCTGCTGCTCGGGATGATCTCCTAGTTGAGATATCCAACATCACTACCACAACTTTCTCGCATCTCCGCCATGGTCCGTGTTCGCGAATCGGGGCAATATTTAAAGTAACATCCGCCTATGGTCCAACCGACCCGCCCTCAAAGACGCTTTCTTTGCGAGCTCCTTGGATGAAACCGCCGGTGGGGTGTCTTGGCTAGCCTGTGGGGACTTCAACCAAATTTATCGGGCGAGGATAAAACAAGAGGAATGTGAACCGCGGTAGGATCAACCGTTTTCGGGCAGCGCTCGATAGCTGCGAGCTCAAAGAGATCCATCTTCAGAACAGGAGGTTCACCTGGAGCAACGAGAGGCAAAACCCAACGCTGAGCAAGCTTGACTCCTTCTTCTGCAACGCCGAGTGGGACACAACCTTCAACACGCATGTGCTCCACGCCCTCTCCTCGTCCCTCTCCGATCACTGTCCGCTTTTGCTCGCCGATGATAAGGGGCCTAGGCGGCCTAAGACTTTCAAGTTCGAAAACTTCTGGGTCTCCATGCCCGGTTTCAGCGAGGTAGTCCAAAAGGCATGGGATGAGCATGTTGATCACACTGAGCCCTACATCATCCTCTTCCACAAGCTCAAGAAAACGGCTCTTCGTCTGTCGCAATGGAGCAGAGGTCTCTTCTCTCGAGCCAAGGTTCATCTCCAGGCTGCCCTTCTGGTGATTCTTCGCCTTGACATTGCACAGGAAGGCAGGCAATTAAACACTGAGGAGCTTGACCTTCGGGCTAGGCTTAAGCGGAGGGTAATAAGCTTGGCCGTGCTTGACAAGGCACGTAAGAAGCAGTGTGCTCGCATCTCAAACATCAAAGAGGGTGATGCTAACACCAAATTCTTTCATAGACGGGTCAATGCGCGAAGGAGGAAAAATCATATCCACAGAATCATGAATGATCATGGATGGGTGACCGAGCACGAAGCAAAGGAGAAGATATTCCATGAGCACTTCACGCATGCAATGAGAAGAGGGGATAGGAGTACCAAGGACTTCAACTGGGAGGAGCTTAACTTGGAGAAGCTTGAGTTTCAAGGGCTTGACTACCCCTTTACCGAGAAGGAGGTAATTGAGGCGATCAACGACATGCCTAGTGACAAGGCTCCCGGGCCGGATGGTTTCACGGGTGCTTTCTTCAAGAAGTGTTGGGACACCATTAGGCATGATTTCATGAGGGCGATCGACCGTTTCGATTCCCTCCACTCAACAAATCTGCATTGGCTCAATTCCGCAAACATTGTGCTCCTACCGAAGAAGGAAGGGGAGGAGAGGGTCGTCGACTATAGACCCATTAGCCTCATCCACGCTTTTGCCAAGATAATTGCAAAAGTGCTCTCCATCAGGCTTGCCCCGCACATGTCCACTGTCATCTCCAACGCCCAGTGCTTTCATCAAAGCGCGAGTATCCATGATAACTTCATGTATGTCCGTAACCTTGCTCGGCCTTCATAAGTGCAAGACTCCTTCCTTCTGCTCAAGCTTGATATCCGCAAGGCTTTCGACTCGGTCGATGGGAGTATTTGCTTGATCTCCTTGAGAGGAGGGGCTCCCAAGTAAATTTAGAGATTGGATTGCGGCTTTGTGGTGTTCCTCCTCCTCGAGGGTTCTGCTGAATGGGGTGGCCGCACCCCCATCAAGCACGGTGTGGCTACGCCAAGGGACCCCATTTCCCTCTCCTCTTTGTCATCGCTATTGACCCTCCGCAAAATCCTTGATGTGGCCACTAGGAAGGGATGCTACATAAGATCGAGGGAGGGTGCTATGGTACGGACATCTCTCTCTGCGGATGACGCGGCGGTGTTCATGGCCCGATCAAACGGGATATTGACAACCTCGCAGCTATCCTCGAGGCTTTGGGAGGTCACCGCCTTTGCACCAACTTCCGTAAGAGTTCATGGTTCCCATTCGGTGCAATCACATTGACCTAGAGCACATCACACAAGGGTTGCC
Organism: Aegilops longissima; assembly: GCA_021605205.1. Classification (NCBI taxonomy): domain Eukaryota; kingdom Viridiplantae; phylum Streptophyta; class Magnoliopsida; order Poales; family Poaceae; genus Aegilops; species Aegilops longissima. The sequence continues at coordinate 450,890,918 of CM038676.1, read as the reverse complement.
GGCCGTGAGGGCGTCTTTCCCTCTACGATACTTGGGGCTCCCTCTCTCTGTCTGGAAGTTGAAGCTGGTTGACCTACAATTCTTGGTGGATAAAGTGGCAAGCAAGATGACAACATACGAGAGCCAGAACATCACCACCATTGGGCGTGCGGCTCTTGTCAAGTCGGTTCTCGCGTCCCAAGTGGTCTACTTCATTACACCTCTTGTCATTCCGTCAAGCATTCTATGCACCATCGACAAGCTAGAGAGGGCGTTCCTTTGGGCCGGCTTGGACAAGACAACCGGGGCCAAGTGCAAGGTGAATTGGGGAACGGTAGCTCGGCCACATAATTACGGTGGGCTAGGGGTGCTCAACACGGAGAAGTTCGCGCGTGCCTTGCGTTTGCGTTGGCCATGGTTTGAATGGAAGGAGCCTTCTAAGCTCTGGGTGGGGCATGGGAACCCATGCGACGCCGAAGACCTCAACTTCTTCTATGCTTCTACCACCATCATTGTGGCAATGGTGCGCGAACGCCTTTCTGGGATTCTCCTTGGCTTCTTGGCCGCAAGCCCAAGGACATTGCTCCACTCATCTTGAGGCCTCGTCACGAAAGAATTGGAAGGTGTGGGAGGCCCTCAGAACAACGCTTGGATCCTTAGGATCAAACCTCCATCCGCAGCTTGTGTCCGCCGAGCATATTAGACAGTTGTTCTCCTCTGGATGCTCTGGATGAGGTCCAGCTTGATGAGCTTACCAATGATGACATCTCGTGGAAGCACTCGGCCTCGCCAAGACACGGCGGCCTCTGCTTACAAGGCACAATTTTGGGGCTGGTTCTTTCCCCATGGACCAAATGGTTTGGAAGGCCTGGCGCCACCTAAAGTGAAGTTGTTTGCTTGGCTTGCGCTTCAGACAGAATTTGACTGCCGACCGGTTGGCTGCGAGGGTGGCCAAATGCGGTCCTTGTCCATTGTGCAAGGGCACGCAGGAATGTGGGCCACATCTCCTCTTCAAGTGCCGCTACTCTCACGAGGCTTTGGAGGTTGGTCATTCAGAGATTCGGCATTGACGACATGGACACGACCTCATGGCACTTGATGGACTCAGTTGAGAGCTGGTGGGTGAGTACATGCGACGCCGGCACTACAGACAGGTGAAGGCCAAGGCGTCGATTACCATGCTTGTGTCATGGGTAATCTGGAACGAGAGAAACGCAAGAGTATTTCGGCACAAGAGCGCTCCTCCGCCAATTCTTCTCAACTCCATTGTGGCCGAGGCAAGCCTTTGGGTCACCGCCGGGGCAAAGAAGTTAGGGTCTTTCATTTTGCGAGAGTAATTGCCATGTCGCGCAAAGGGTGTGTGTTGTAAAGAAAAAACTCTATTCTCTCCTTAATTAATACATGAGGCAAAGCTTTTGCCTCCGTTTTGGAAAAAAAAACAACCCTAGACCACCACACCACCACCACCCCTCCCCCCTCCCTTGTTGCCTCGCCCTGCCACCGCTGGGTTGGAGGGGGGATTCCATCCCGATTCCATTCTTAGGAGGCGAGGAGACTCAAACCCATATCACGCTTAGTAGGGCGTATCCACATTGGTGGGAAGAGAAGGTGAACAATCAGTCAATATTCTACATATATTCTTGCAAAGTCATATCAAGCTGACATATACATGTTGTTAGAAGCGGCTTGATTTCTTCAGGTCTCGTTTCTTCTAGCAGTCAGATGAGGCCAAAAGGAAATACCGACTGGCGCGATGGGACATCCTTTGCCGGCCAAAAGACCAGGGGGTCTTGGTATCGAGAACTTAGAAATCAAGAATAAATGCCTTATGAGCAAATGGCTCTACAGGTTAGAGACGGAGCCGGAGGGCATTTGGGCACAGATTTTGCACAATAAATATCTGCAGTAAAAAACGCTTGCCCAGGTTACCATGAGACCAACTGACTCGCCATTCTAGAAAGGGCTTATGAGAACGAAGGATTTGTTTTTTCGTAGGGTCAAATTCTTGGTTGGCAATGGGATGTCAACAAGATTTTGGGAGGACACGTGGTTAGGAGAGACACCCCTGGCCGTGCAATATCCCATCCTTTACAACATTGTGCAACGCAAGGAGGATTACGTAGGCACAGTGTTCCAAACGATTCCCTTGAATATTCAATTCAGACGTGCGTTAGTTGGTGAGCGATGGATTGCCTGGTTGCACTTGGTTCGGAGATTGATAAATGTTCAACTCTCCGACTAGCCGGATTCGACGCAATGGACACTAGCTAAGAATGAGATTTTTCCGGTGAAATCGTTCTATATGGACCAGAATCAAGATCATTGCATATTTGGAAGATTAAGGTTCCCTTGCGTATCAAAAATTTTATGTGGTTTGTCCATAAGCAAGTCATACTTACCAAGGACAACTTAATCAAGAGGCGATGTGTTGGTAGTTCACGTTGTTGTTTTTGTGATCATGACGAAACAATACAACACTTATTCCTTGAATTCTCATTAGCCAAATTGCTTTGGGGAACCATCCATATAGCGTTCAACATTAATCCTCCAGTTGACGTTGGATCGTTGTTTGGAACGTGGTTAGCTGGAGTTGAACATACTACTGCAGCTCGTATTCGGATTGGAATATGTGCGCTTTTGTGGGCTATATTGAATTGTCGAAATGATTTGATTTTTAACAGACATCACAATTTAACTTTCTTGCAGGTTATCTTCAGAGCTGCGCATGGATCCGTACATGGTTCTTACTCACTTCTATGGACTCCAGAGAGTCTTTGGTTACTGGGTGCAACCAGTGAGAGATGGTAGCACGGGTTATATTCAACCGGTTCGGATGGTGGTCGCATAACATGATAGGAGTCTAGGGAGCTTATCCTTATTTTGCCTTATCGGTTGTAATATGGAGCTTATACTTTCTTTTTCTTTGTTTTGATCCGTTTGCGAGCTGTAATACCTTGATGACTTTGTGTTACTTTGAGACTTTATAATAAGATGACTGCATGCATCATCATGATGCAGAGGCCAGGGGTACGTCTCCATTTCCCAAAAAAAATCCCACCCTTGGTTACCTTAGTTAACACTGTCTGAATCAAAGTACCAAGGCCAGCAATCTCATGCGATGGAAACTGGAAAGCTCCCGAAACGTACTACGTTAAACATAAACTAAGGCAAGTGACCTGAACATTTACAAAAAAATTAATAAAAGGAACAGGGTTTGAGGGAATCAGAAGACAACAAACCAGGGGATGTTCCTTGATCCACACTTGTATTGGTCTGTCAGCGTTTTCAGGTACAAATGGATCCCCATGTAAGAAATCTGGCACCACAACAAAATATCCCGACGAAGCAACTTTATCGGCTATCTTCCTTCATGAGGAAAGAAACTGTATCAGAAATTCATAGGTGACACTCGCTGGTTGCGATAAAGTAAAGTAGAGGGCATAGTCCGTCATAAAACAGAAGGCCACTAAAAACTATTCAAAAAATATATTTTTTTGCGGGAAAAAAACTATTCAAAAAATTAACAGCCCGCCTAAAATTCCAGCCATAAATTATGTGGACATTCCAATAGTACATTTTCCCAAAGTACTCCATCCGTTTCTTTTTACTCTACGTATAAAATTTGTTTGAAGTCAAACTACATGAAATTTGACCAAATTTGTCATAAAATATATCAACATTTACAATACAAAAGTATATACTATGAAAATTAATTTTATGATACATCTAATAATATTTATTTAATATTGTGAATGTTGATATTTTTCTCTTGCTAGCACAATGCCCCCGCGTTGGTACGGAACCATAAAAAAGACAATGAGATGCTACTGGCTTAGGAGATCATCAAAAGATGATGTTGTCTTACGGATATTGCATGGTTTATGATTAAAAAGGGAGCATAAATATAACGAAAGGTCATGTTGTAGTCATTGATGCTTTTTAAGCGACCATTGTAGGTCCTTTAAAACATTTACTTTAGGATAACATTTAAAATTTTAAAATATAGGCAAATGGGCATGGGTAATTTGAATGGACAAGATCGTTGATTTGGTAGGAGGACAATGTCTATGATCATGTCGAAATTGCAATGTGTTCGTTTTCTTCTACTATGCTATAGAACTGGAAGAATTTGTTGGGCAGAGAAATTAAAATATAGACCATGATTTTGAATTGAAATCGTATGCGTTTGTAATCTGTGTTTTTATAAGAGTGTTATGCTCATATTAGGGTAGTAGTGTATTTGTTTATCCTGGGATAGGTCTCACCACAATAGTAAAGGCAGATCCAACTAATCTCGGCCATCAAATCATGTGCATCCAACGACCTATATTGCTTCAATGTCGAGTGCTTAACATGTTTAACGTGCAACCAATATCATATCAAATATTAACGATAGCACTATTCACATAATTGATGTACAATTAATATCATAGCTTTCCTTAAAAAAATATCCTACATAATATCAGCATGGCATTAATATATTTTTTAACTCTTAATTAATACCCTACCTGATATGAACGTCCAATGCACGTACATATTTACTAGTCTTTTGAAAGGTTGTTAGTCTCGCATGTGGGTAGATGTGCATTTATATATTTGTATGGTCCCACTTGTGTACTCACCACCAACTCTAATTTTTATACTCTCCTCATTTTTATTTAGTCTGTGTATTAGGTTTAGTCAAAGTCAAGCTTTGTAAACTTTGACAAAATTTATAAACAAAAATATTAACATATACAATAACAAATTAATATCATTAGATATATTATTGAATGTACTTTCACATCATATAGATTTTTTATAGTAAATGTTTGTACTTTTTTCTATAAAATCGATCAAACTTTACGAAGTTTGATTTCAGTCAACTTTAATATGCAGAGTAAATAAAAGCGGAGGGAGTAAGTAGGAAAGATAAAGTTGGTCAAATTTTACAAATTTTATATGTAGACTAAAAAGAAATGGGGGGAGTATGCGTGAATACTGAATAATGAGAAACTTGTATGCGGTGACTGCGATTCAGAGGGTGCTTGGATACGTTTTAGTCCCATGACTAAAAGTAGTGGGACTAAAACTTGCTAGCCTCACCCATGCTTGGATACAAATACTAAATAGACTACAATGAGTCAATGAGCATTTATTATCCTCCAAACCCTCCAATCCCGAACTCGCATGTGTTAAAGGAGAGGAGTTAAATGAGGAGAGAGAGGACTAATCCACATTTTAGTAGGGTTCCCCTGACTAAAAAGTTTTAGTCTCAAGACTAGTTCTAGCCTCTCTTTAGTCAGGGGTGATTGGAACTTTAGCCTCTAAAAGAGACTAGTTTTAGTCAAACTAAAAATAGTCCCTTGGATCCAAGCATGGCCTCAAATATCCTTTGTCCTCCGATCCTCGTGCGGATATCGAAAAGACAACGGAAAAGTCAACAGCAAACGCACTCTACTGACTCTAAAGATATCAGCGCGAAACACAAGTCACAATATCAGGAAGCACAGCACAGAAACGTGTACCTCAGAATCGGCGCTTCAAACCCTGCAAACAGAAGATGGGAAGCGCTGTTAACCAATCGTCACTAGCATCCCCAGCAGAGAAGCATTTGGGTCAACGAGTAGGTAAGAGTCCTGGTCTAGGGTGGTGGTTTACCGAAGATATCAGAGATGAGGACGACGGCGGCCTTGGAGTCGGCGGAGCCAGCGACGTACGCCGCAATCCCGCCGAGGCTGTCGACGACCCTGCCCTCCCCGCCGGTGGGGTTGAGCGTCGGCGGGTCCGCGCAGCACTGCGGACTAGCCATGCTGCCGAGGCTGCTGGTGCCTTCGGGTTGGGGCTGGGAACCGACCAGCCGACGGGCAGCGCAGCGGCCGGAGGACAGCGGAACGCTTTGACTGCGAGTTGTTTCGAACCTGTTCGTGCAGACTGCAGAAGAAGGTTGGAGGCTTTTTGGTTGGGCCTCTTGTTTACTTATAGAGGCCGCGCACCAGGCCGGCAGGTTGACCTCACTGCTTTTTTTTTTTTTTGAGTGGTTGGGCGACCTCATTGCTGACCCACACTGATTACGTTTGTTGCTTTGCTTCCTGGGGAGGTGACCATAGGTGAATGTGATGTTTTACTCTAAAATTTGCAAAACATCACCCCACCACCCTAGAACTTGCAGCGAATGTGATGTTTTGGTCCAAAGCCAATCATGACGCGACAAGTGGCGCCATGTTGGCTAAGCTGGTCAACCGTGCACATTTGCGGTAGCCCCCCGCCGTGTTCTGTAATCAACAACGAATTTTGGTTGCTTTGTGTGATGATTTGTGTAGGAGGCCGATGGACATCGACTCTGCTCGAAAGATGTGGGAGAGAAACAAGTACAGTATGAGTGAATTGTCCGAGTTCTCCATGTTCTCGTGGAAGATACATATGGCATCTCCCTGGCCATGTTTTGGGTGCTGCTGCCTCGTCCGTTTCCACACTCTTCTTTGCTCTTCTTCCCGTCACGTCTAGCCACAAATTCGAGCCTAAAGAAAATGCCACGCAGGAGCAATTCATTAGTGCTCGCCCAAAGTTTAATGCTAGAAAGAAGGAGCCCAACTTTTTTTTGAACATGAGTCCAACTTTTTTCGCGAATACGCTTTGTAGCGTATCTTTGCATTGATAGAGAGAAAGGAGGAGTACAACAGGCGGACGCCACATACACGTACGCAAGAAGGCGTGTCCGTAGCGTTCAAGTGAGCATAGAGTGATGGGGTTGCTCAGCCCCTCATACAAGATCAGGTTACAGGAATAAAAGCACTAAGTCCTTTGGCTCCGGCGATGGCCCAGGAGCGTGCGTCGTCTTGAATAGTGGTGACCACGGTCGGGGTAGATGGGGCGATCTTGTCAAAGATAACCGCATTCCGGTGGCGCCAAAGCGTCCAGGCCACAAGGCCAGCCAAGGTAGTGAGGCCGCGGCGAGTGGTAGCAGGTAACCTGAGGAGGGCCACGGAGAGCCAATCGAAGAAGCCGGAAGATCCATCGGGCGGGAGGGTGGAGGGGGAGCACCAGCTGAGGATCTCGTGCCAGACAGACCGAGCAAAAACGCATCCCACCAAGATATGATGCAAAGTCTCTGGCTCCTGGAGGCAGAAGACGCATGTCGGCTCGTGTTGTAGACCACGCCGAGCAAGCCGGTCGGCAGTCCAGCAGCGGTTCAAGGAGGCTAGGTATATGAAAAACTTCACCGAAAGGGGCGCACCAGACTTCCAAATCAGACGCCAGTGCTCGGGTGTTGTGGAGCCGTTGAATAGAGCAGCATAGCAGGAGGATGCCGAGTACACGCCATTCTCGGTCCATTTCCAACGAAGGGTATCAGGCTGGGACGAGAGAACCACGTGCTGAACCTTGCGCCAAATGTCAACGTATTCAAGGGTGGCCGCAGGACCAAGCGATCCCTGGATGTCAGAGATCCACGAGCGATCAATAAGCGCCGTGGCGACCGTGCGGGTGCGCCGCCTCCTGGGCGGGACAAGGGCCACCAGGGCGGGAGCAAGGGTCGAGATGGAGTTGCCCTCAAGCCACGGGTCGGTCCAGAAGCGGCAAGAAGTCCCATTACCCACGATCCAAGAAGTGGACGCACGGAAAAACTGGGCGACCTCGGCATCATGAGGAAGCTGGAGGTGAGACCAAGGGCGACTGTGATCCGTGGCCTGCAGCCAGAGCCACCGTACGCGGAGAGAAATAGCAGTGCGGTGCAAGTCCCAAATGCCAAGCCCTCCAAGCTCGATGGGACGGCAGACTCGCGCCCAACTGACAAGACAAGAACCTGCACGCGCGTCTTTGCGTCCATGCCAAAGGAAATCCCGGATGATTCTGTTGACCTTCTTGAGGATTGGAGGAGAGAGAGCCATGGCGAGTAAGATGTGCACGGGCATGGCAGATAACACATGCCGGACCAAGGCCAAGTGCTCACCGCGCGTAAGGAGAGCGGCCTTCCAAGTAGCCAACTTGCGGAGGAGCTTGTCGACTAGGGGCATCAGGTGGGAGGGCGGGACTTCCCGGAGGGAAAGGGGCATGCCCAAGTATGTCACCGGAAAGGAGGAAACCGGGCAGGAAAGCGTTGCCCCAGCGGACTGGGCGACGTCGGGGGGGGGCACTGGATGGGCACAACTAGGCACTTGGAGAAGTTCGTGCGTAAGCCGGAGACGTCGCCAAAGAACTCCAGGAGCTTACTGACTGTGGACAGCTTGAAAATGTCGGGGTGGCAGAAGACCACAACATCATCCGCGAACAGAGACACACTAGATGCGGCGTGGCACTGGGTAAGCCTCCTGATGGCGCCGGACGCAACAGCATGTTGGAGAAGCGAGTTGAGAGCATCTATGACCAGCACGAAGAGCATAGGCGAAACAGGGTCGCCCTGACGGAGCCCCTTGCGGTGGGCAATGGGAGGGCCTGGAGTGCCATTAATCAAGATGCGCGTGGAGGCCGTGGAGACGAGGATGGACACCCACTCCCGCCACCTTGGGCCAAAGCCCAAGTGCTGCAACACCTGAAGGAGAAAGGCCCAGGAGACCGAGTCGAAGGCCCGGGCAATATCAAGCTTCAGGAGGGCCCGTGGGTGCTTGAGTTGGTGCAGCTTCCTCGCCGTCTGTTGAACAAGCAAGAAGTTGTCTTGGACACTTCTACCAGTGATGAATGCACACTGGCTCACGGAGACAAGCTCCCCCAACCTCGGTGCAAGGCGAAGGGATAGAACTTTAGCAAAAAGCTTTGCCACCAAGTGTATAAGGCTGATCAGACGGTAGTCGAAGAGCGTGGTCGCATCCGGCTTCTTAGGCAGGAGAGTGATGAGAGCCTCGTTTAGACGTTGGAAAGCCTGGCCATTGAGGGAGTAAAGCTTGGCAAAAACCTCGCACAGGTCATCTTTGATGATATCCCAGCATGAGCGCAGGAATTCCGCAGTGAAGCCGTCCGGGCCGAGCGACTTGTCAGAGGGGAGCTTCTTGATGGCGGCCCATATCTCCTCGGCGGTGAAAGGTTCCTCAAGAGAGGATAGGTCGAAAGCACCGGGGTGGCCAATGGCATCAAGGTTTAGGGATGTGGCTCTGTCGCTCTGCGTCCCCAAAGCAGAGGAGAAGTGATCGAAGGCGGCCCTAGCCAAGTCCGACTCGCCAGAAACGCGGACTCCGTTGACAGTAAGGTCGACCATATGGTTCTTGCGGGCACGGTGAGAAGCCTGAATTTTGGAGAAGGCCGCGGACGCCTCACCCTCCTTGAGCCATCACAGACGAATACGCTGACGAGCGATCGACCGCTCCAGAGAAGCCAGGCCCAGGTATTTTAGCTTGAGCTCGCGGCGCAACCAAGCCTTGGCGGGGGAGAGCGTTCTGAGATCCTGGGCCATGTCGCAACGGGCGATGACTTCACGCGCAATGCCCAGCTGCGTGGAGAGCGTGACCATGGAGCGTGAGCTCCAGCGTTGAAGACACCGCGTCGTGGCCTTGAGGCGTGCAAAGAAACGCCGGAAGGGGTCCGGGTCAGGTGCTACAGAGCACCAAGCATCCTTAACCACCTGATGGAAGCCATCAAGGGAAGGCCAAAACTTCTGGAAGTGAAAGCGCCGACCTCCATGGGAACGAACAGAACAGTCAATGAGCAGCGGGCAGTGGTCCGAAGCCGCGGAAGAGAGGCATCGTAGCAAGCACTGGGAGTGAGCCACCTCCCACGAGGGAGTACAGAGAACTCGGTCGTTCCTGACAAGGGTAGGAACATCTTGCTCGTTAGACCAAGTATAGTGTCGTCCATGAAGGTAGATGTCATGGAGACCGTGGTCCGAAATGAAACGACGGAAACGGTTGGAGGTGCGCCTGTTAATCCGGCCATTATTCTTATCCGCCGCTGATGTGACAAGGTTGAAGTCACCACCTAAAAGCCAGGGGCCAGAAATATTGCTCCGCGGGTCTTGGAGCTCGTTGAGGAAGGCAACTTTAGCATCATCCCCCTGAGGGCCATAGACACCCGTGATCCACCAATGGGGGCCGCCAAGGGGTGGAGTCACCACAGCCGAGACGTGATGATCGCCAATGATCGGGTTGGACAGAGCGACTACGGTAGATTGCCACGCACGGATGATCCCACCGCGGGTACCATCCGCCGGTAACCAATAGAACCCATCAAAGGGGGCGCCCAGAGTATCAATAACAAGCGCCGACGAGACCGAAGAAAGTTTAGTTTCTTGAATGCAAACAATACAAGGCGAGGCGGAGTGGATCACCGTGCGGACAGCGGTGCGCTTAGCACGGCTATTAAGACCGCACACGTTCCAAAATACAACTTTGAGGTTGTCTAACATTAAGAAATGGGCATCACACAGGGAGCCAAAAGGCTGGGATCATGCCGCGGACGGGCATGGCAGGGAAGAGGAGGGCGCCAAGCTTCCAAGGACGGACTGTGGGATACTCCAACCGTAGAAATCAGCAAAGGCGCGCACGACATCAATGGCCAGAGGCAGCTCGAACAACTTGTTGTAGCGGACGAGAATTGCGTCCGAGACCGGCTCGTCTTCCTTTTGGAGGCCCAAGCGGAGAAGTAGAACGCGCTTGGATTTTGCCTCAGAATCTAACCCACGGTCGGCTTTGGCAATGCGTGCGCTACGGCGCGGGGTGAAGCTGGGCGGAAGGGCAGCCCTGCCACGCCGCAGACTGGGGGTAGGCAGAACCGGAGACACCGGGGCGGAGATGGAGGAAATGAATTCCTTGAGCTGATCTGGTCGGGAGTATGGCTGCATGGCCCTGCATGGATTGGGGAGACGTGGCGCGTCCTGGGCCGCAGCATGGGTCGAAGTGACCTGGCCATGCACGACGTCGGGGGACGGGGTCGGGCCCACGAGGTGATCACCACTAGCCGCCAGGGACGGCCGATCCAAAGCAGGAGGCGTATCAACCTCGAAAACCAGTGCCGCAGAGGGCGCGCTGCAACCAGCCGGTGGCCCGGTGGGGCCAGCAGCAACGGAGTCGCCGATTGGAGCAGAGGACGCGTTCGGCGCACCGACTGGGGAAGAGACAGGAGATAACGCTGTCGGGGTGGGGGCCGGGGGGGCCAGGCCAGCTGTCGGAACGGGATCCGTGCCAGCCAGCACAGGGCTGGCGCGTGTCGCATCTGGGGAAGGCGCCAAAAGCAGCACAGGAGAAGGTGGGGGCGATGGAGACTGGGTGCGTTGTGGGGAAGGTTCTGGAGCCGCGGCGGCCAACACGGAACTGGCGCGTGTCGCAACCGAGGCGGGCTCCAGAAGCAGCGCGGGAGCGGGCGACGGCGTTTGAATCCGGTCAACAGGGCTTGGCGTGGCGGGCCCTGCTTTATCCAAAAGCAAAGCAGGGTTGCTGACGGCAGGAGGAGTCAGACGCAGAGCAGCAGGGATCCGAGGCACGACCGGGCCAGCAAGGGGATGCGGGCCCAAGATACCCTGCCAACCCCGGTAAGGAAGCTGCCGGCGGCGGCCATGCCCACCACCGGAGCCCCGACGGGAGGAACGCCCTGAGGCACGACCACCAGGCTCCCTGGGCGGGAACTCATGACGGCGAGGCCATGGCTCCGGGACCGGAGGGGAGGCACGGTCAGCGTCGGGATCCGCACCGGGGGCGGGCGGCGGTGGCCGGCTGGGAAAATGGTAGTCCTCGGTCTCCTCACATGAATGGACACAGGGAAACGAAGCAGCGGGCGTGCGAAGCAGGACACACGGTCCGGGTCGGCATCGAATGGCACGCCGCCCCGTTCCGGCAGCAGCAGCTCGGAAGAGCGTGGAATGGCGTCCGGGTTGGCCGTCCAGGCGGAGAGGTGGAACGCCGACATGTCTTGCCCCGAACTGGTCTCCGGCGCAATCTCATCGATGAGACAGAAAGGGGCTAGAAGGGTGAGAGCAGAGGAACGGCACCATGCGTGATCGGGGATATCGCGCATCACGATGCGCACACGAAACCGCGCAGAAACGGGCTCGCCGCCGGCAAGGCTGCTCCAGGAACTGACCAGCAGGGACCGGGAATCTTGATGATGTAGAACGGTAGGTAAGATTTGAGTGCCATCTTCACCAACCGTAACAATCATCTACCGATCTTATCTGGTTGCCGCATGCCCAAGTAAAAAAATAAACAGAAAAACAGGGTTTAATTAGTTTTGCCTTCAGATCCACCTGCTGTTAAAAGGAAAAATTGATGCTGCTTATCAAGTGGTTGATCATGTTAAACACAATATCTTGTGGTAGCGTGACAGCTCAGGAGGTAGTTAGATGGATAACTCAACTATGTAATCATAAACCCTTATCTCTGTCTTTCTTCTCCCTCAAGTTGTAATCTCTCCAACTATATGCGCTATCCAGGGAGGTGCGCCCCTGTCTATAAACATGCACCGCGTCCCCTCACGATGAGGTAAGACGCTTTCGCCTAACGCACATGGTAATCAGAGCCTCCTCTTCCTAAATCCTAGCTTTCCGATCTCCATTAGTGCTAGCCATGTCTTCCTCCAGTGCCCTCCAGTCGAACCTAAGCGGTCAGGTCAGGAGAAGCTCTCCTGGACAAACTACATCCTGTGGCGAACCCACGCCACAACTAAGGGGAGCCGGGCTCTTCGGCTACGTCGACGGCACCCTACCAGAGTCGACGCGCCTCCTCGTCTCCAAGGACAAGGATGGGAAGGAAACTTCCGAGCCCAACCCTCTCCACCCCATCTGGGTCAGGGAGGACCAGCAGGTGTTGGGCTACCTGCTCAACAACCTCTCCAAAGAGGTGCTCATCACGGTGACCGCGGTCACCACCGCCCATGCTCTTTGGACGACGCTGGCAGGTATGTTCTCCTCGCAGTCCTTGAGCCGCGTCAACAACATCGGCACTGCCTTGATCAATGCGCTCAAGGGCACCCAGTCCGTGGCCACCTACTTCGCCTCCATGCGGGGCCTCGCCGACAAGCTCGCCGCGGCCGGGAAGCCCATCCAAGACGATGAGTTGATCTCCTATCTGCTGCATGGGCTGGACATGGACTACCAGCCCCTTGTCTCCGCCCTCAACGCCCGCGTCACGCCGGTCTCCCTCGACGAGTTGTACGCCATGCTGAGCAATTTTGATCAGTGTGTCGCCTAGTTCCACAGCACCGGCGGCGGCTTCAAGTCGTCGTCAAACGCGGCGACTCGTGGGTACGGCGGCTCATCCTCTCGTCATCGCGGTCGTCCTCGTTCCAAGGGCAAGCAAGGTGGCGGCAACTCCAGTTCTCGCGGTGGCCGCCCCTCCTCCACCAACAACAGGGGCCGTCATGGCGGCGGCTCGGGCAAATCTCGTCCCGATGTTGTCCGCTGCCAGATCTGCGGGAAACCTAGTCATAGGGCCAGGGACTGTTGGTACAGGTTCGATGAGGACGAACCCTCATCTGAAGACGATAACAAGTTTGCTGTTGCCGCCGATGGGTCATACGACTTCAATACCAACTGGTATCTCGACAGTGGTGCAACCAATCACCTCACAGGGGAGCTCGAGAAGGTAACCCTATGTGAGAAGTATCACGGGAAGGATCAGATTCACACCGCCAGTGGTGCAGGTATGAGTATACGTCACGTTGGTCATTCGGTTATATGTAGTCCTTCTCGTAAAATTCATCTTCGCAAAATTCTACATGTCCCTAGTGCCAACAGAAATCTTCTCTCTGTTCATCGCATCACTCTTGACAATCATGTGTTCATTGAGTTTCATCATTTTTTTCTTTTTGATTAAGGATCGGGCCACGAGGAAGGTACTGTATCGAGGTAGACGCGTTCGAGGTCTTTACCCGTTGATTCCGGAGCTTAGAAGATTCAATAAAGAAGCCTATGGTGTTGTCAAAATTTCTTCAACACGATGGCACGATCGTTTAGGGCATGCTTCCTTTTCACTTGTTGAATGTTTGCTTAAGAAAAATAAGCTCCCGTTTGTTGGTGAGCGTAATATTGAGACCATTTGTGATTCTTGCCAAAGAGCAAAATGTCATCAGTTACCCTATCCTATTTCCGCAAGTGTTTCTACTGTTCCATTGCAATTATTATTTTTTGATGTCTGGAGTCCTGCCCCTACTTATGTTTGTAGACACACATACTACGTCAGTTTCATTGATGACTTTAGTAAATTTTCTTGGATATACCTTCTCAAGAAAAGGTCTGATGTTTTCCAAGTCTTTAAAAATTTCCAAGCACTCGTTGAACGCAAGTTCGACCGCAAGATCATTGCGGCCCAATCCGACTGGGGAGGTGATGTCTACTATGCAACCTTCTTCTTGTAGACGTTGTTGGGTCTCCAAGTGCAGAGGTTTGTAGGACAGTAGCAAATTTCCCTCAAGTGGATGACCTAAGGTTTATCAATCCATGGGAGGCGTAGGATGAAGATGGTCTCTCTCAAGCAACCCTGAAACCAAATAACAAAGAGTCTCTTGTGTCCCCAACACACCCAATACAATGGTAAATTGTATAGGTGCACTAGTTCAGCGAAGAGATGGTGATACAAGTGCAATATGGATGGTAGATATAGGTTTTTGTAATCTGAAAATATAAAAACAGCAAGGTAAATAATAATAAAAGTGAGCACGAACGGTATTGCAATGCTAGGAAACAAGGCCTAGGGTTCATACTTTCACTAGTGCAAGTTCTCTCAACAATAATAACATAATTGGATCACATAACTATCCCTCAACATGCAACAAAGAGTCACTCCAAAGTCACTAATAGCGAAGAACAAACGAAGAGATTATGGTAGGGTACGAAACCACCTCAAAGTTATTCTTTCTGATCAAGCTATTCAAGAGTCCGTAGTAAAATAACACAAAGCTATTCTTTTCGTTCGATCTATCATATAGTTTGTACTAGAATAACACCTTAAGACACAAATCAACCAAAACCCTAATGTCACCTAGATACTCCAATGTCACCTCAAGTATCCGTGGGTATGATTATACGATATGCATCACACAATCTCAGATTCATCTATTCAAACCAACACAAAGTACTTCAAAGAGTGCCCCAAAGTTTCCACCTGACAGTCAAGACGAAAACGTGTGCCGACCCCTATGCATAGGTTCATGGGCGGAACCCGCAAGTTGATCACCAAAACATACATCAAGTGGATCACGTGATATCCCATTGTCACCACAGATAAGCACGGCAAGACATACATCAAGTGTTCTCAAATCCTTAAAGACTCAATCCGATAAGATAACTTCAAAGGGAAAACTTAATCCATCACAAGAGAGTAGAGGGGGAGAAACATCATAAGATCCAACTATAATAGCAAAGCTCGCGATACATCAAGATCGTGCCGAATCAAGACACGAGAGAGAGAGAGAGATCAAACACATAGCTACTGGTACATACCCTCAGCCCCGAGGGTGAACTACTCCCTCCTCGTCATGGAGAGCGCCGGGATGATGCATATGGCCACCGGTGAGGGATCCCCCCCCGTGGTGCTTGGAACAGGTCCCGATTGGTTTTGGTGGCTCTGAGAGGCTTGCGGCGGCGGAACTCCCGATCTATTCTGCTCTTCGATGTTTTTAGGGTATATGGACATATATAGGCGAAAGAAGTCGGTCGGGAGCCACGAGGGGCCCACGAGGTGGGGCGCGCCCGAGGCAGGCGCGCCTCCCTGCCTCGTGGCCACCTTGAAGCTTCCCTGACCTCAACTCCAAGTCTCCTGGATCACGTTCGTTCCAAAAATCACGCTCCCGAAGGTTTCATTCCGTTTGGACTCCGTTTGATATTCCTTTTCTGCGAAACACTGAAACAAGGGAAAAAAGAAACCGCACTGGGCTCGGTTAATAGGTTAGTCCCAAAAATAATATAAAAGTGCATAGTAAAGCCCATTAAACATCCAAGATGGATAATATAATAGCATGAATACTTCATAAATTATAGATACGTTGGAGATGTATCAGCATCCCCAAGCTTAATTCCTGCTCGTCCTCGAGTAGGTAAATGATAAAAGAAATAATTTATGAAGTGTGAATGCTAGCAGGTGCACAAGTTTGATCAATGATAATTTCAATCACCTTTTCTAGCATCATTATATGTCATAACAGTAGCTCAACTCATAAAATTTTTTATGATCAAGTAACAAGCTATTCACATGTTAAAGCATAGATCATAAACTTTCTTGAAAACTAACAAACTATGTCCCCAGTCATCAAACAATTGCAGTTCATCTTATTTTCAGGAAGGGTCTATGTAAGAGCTTTGATTTAGCAAATCTCACATACTCAACTATCATATAGTCTTCCATGATTGCTACCACTCAAAGCATATTTTTAGAACAAATAGCATCCATCGAACACGGAGAAAGATAGGGGCTTAATGTTTTGCCTCCCAACTTATTTATCATATAGATAATTGTCAACAATAATAATTCATGATCAAATATATTTGAATGGCCATATATGCTTAGATCTTTCCATCACATGATGCTTGCCAACTAAAGAGTAGGTTGGAATGAGAAGGAATACTACTGACTCTTGCATAAAAGTAAAAGATAGGCCCTTCGCAGAGGGAAGCAGGGATTTGCAAAGGTGCCAGAGCTCGAAGCTAAAACAGAGATGAAAATAATTTTGAGAGGTATGCTTTCATTGTCAACATAACAACCAAGAGTTCCCAATATCTTCCATACTAGATACATCATAGGCGGTTCCCACGCAGAAAGGTAAATTTTTTACTCCCCCTCCACCAACATTCACACTCCAGGGCTTGTCCGAAACAACGGGTGTCGTCCAACTATCAACATTCCTGGGGGAGTTTTGTTTAAATTATTTGCGAATTTGTTTTTGATCTTTTGATCATAGGACTGGGCATCCCAGTTACCAGCAATTTTCTCGTGAATGATGAGCGGAGTCCACTCATCGTGAGAATAACCCACCTAGCATGGAAGATACTGACAGCCCCTAGTCGCTACATGAGCGATTCGGGCATACAAAACAGATTATTATTTGAAGGTTTAGAGTTTGGCACATGCAAATTTACTTGGAACGACATGTAAATACCGCATATAGGTAGATATGGTGGACACTCATGGAAGAAACTTGGTTCAAGGAATTTGGATGCACAAGCAGTATTCCCGCTTAGTATAGATATTTTGGCTAGCAAAGGATTCTAAATAGCAAGCACCACATGTTAGAGGATCCATAACAATATAACTTCTATACAAATATACCCAAGCATAACTCATTATGTTGTCTTCCTTGTCCAACTTCAACTAATTTGCTCAGGTTTGAAAATAATTAATGGGGCTCACAATCATAGAAGATGTCCAAGATAGTATATTTATATGTGAAATCTCTCTTCCTTCAATATTCTTTCATGAATTGTTCAAGTGACCAATACAATGTTTGCTAACCTTCAATAAATTTACCACCTCTACTTCTTATATGTGAAGTCATTACTCCCCATGGGATAAGCATATGAAAAATATATAATTTCAGATTTATGACATTCAAATCATTCAACTATTTACTCATAGGATATAAGTGAAGCACACGAGTAAATGACAAACTACTCCAAAAAGATATAAGTGAAGATCAATGAATAGTTAAATAATTATGTAGCTATGTGAAGACTCTCTCTCATTTAAGAATTTCAGATCTTGGTATTTTATTCAAACAGCAAGCAAAACAAAATAAAACGACATTTCAAGGATAATAATCGTCATGTGAAGAAGCAAAAACTTAGGCTCAACCGATATTTACCGATAATTGTTGAAGAAGAAAGGTGGGATGCCTACCGGGGCATCCCCAAGC
Source organism: Aegilops longissima (assembly GCA_021605205.1). Taxonomy (NCBI): domain Eukaryota; kingdom Viridiplantae; phylum Streptophyta; class Magnoliopsida; order Poales; family Poaceae; genus Aegilops; species Aegilops longissima. Next base: position 450,873,197 of record CM038676.1, on the reverse strand, counting down.
TTAGATGCTTGAGACTTCTTGAAATATTATCTTGGGGTGCCTTGGGCATCCCCAAGCTTGAGCTTTTGTGTCTCCTTAATTCCTCTCATATCATGGTGTCCTAAATCTCGAAAGCTTCATTCACACCAAACTCAACAAGAACTCGTGAGATAAGTTAGTATAAACCAATGCAAAAACCTTATCATTTTCTACTGTAACAAATCACTAAAATGATTATTCAACATTGCATAATAAATGCCTCTGCATATTTAATACTCCTATCCTCAAATAGAATCATTAAACAAGCAAACATATGCAAACAATGCAAACATAACAGCAATCTGCCAAAACAGTATAGTCTGTAAAGAATGCAAGAGTATCAATACTTCCCTAACTCCAAACATTATGAAATTCTACCACACTGTAGAAAATTTATCGGAGCTTATTATGCAAAAAGTTTCAACATTTTATCATATTCTGACTTTTCTAGGGAATTTTTGCAACAACGGTAAACTTTCTGTTTTGAAACAGCAACATGTATACTTGCAAAAAAAGCATGGTAAAGGCTATCCTTGACATTTTTATTGAAAATGAAGATGCAAAACATTATTCTAAATAACAGCAAGCAAAGCTAAAGAAAATAAAATGATGCTGCAAGCAAAACACATATCATGTGGTGAATAAAAATATAGCTCCAAGTAAAGTTACCGATGAACGAAGACGAAAGAAGGGATGCCATCCGGGGCATCCCCAAGCTTAGGCTTTTGTTTGTCCTTGAATGTTACCTTGGGGTGCCTTGGGAATCCCCAAGCTTAGGCTCTTGCCACTCCTTATTCCATAGTCCAATTCCATAGTCCATCGATTCTTTACCCAAAACTTGAAAACTTCACAACACAAAACTTAACAGAAGATCTCGTGAGCTCCGTTAGCGAAAGAAAACAAAACACCACTTCAAGGTACTGTAATGAACTCATTCTTTATTTTTATTGGTGTTAAATCTACTGTATTCCAACTTCTCTATGGTTTATAAACTATTTTACTAGCCATAGATTCATCAAAATAAGCAAACAACACACGAAAAACAGAATCTGTCAAAAACAGAACAGTCTGTAGTAATCTGTAACTAACGCAAACTTCTGGAACTCAAAAACTTCTACCAAAATAGGAAGACCTAGATAATTTAATTATTGATCTGCTTCAATTGGAATCAGTATTTTATCACGTTCTGGTGATTTTAAACAATTGTTTTCGTGAGCAGAAAGTTTCTGGAATTTTCAGCAAGATCAAATAACTATCATCCAAGAAGATCCTATAGGTCTTACTTGGCACAAACACTAATTAAAACATAAAACCACATATAACCAGAGGCTAGATCAAAAATTTATTACTAAACAGAACCAAAAAAGCAATAAACAAAAATAAAATTGGGTTGCCTCCCAACAAGCGCTAACGTTTAACGCCCCTAGCTAGGCATGATGATTTCAATGATGCTCGCATAAAAGATAGGAATTGAAACATAAATAGAGCATCATTTAAGTCTAACTCACTTCCTATGCATAGGGATTTTGTGAGCAAACAACTTATGGAAACAATAATCAACTAGCATAGGAAGGCAAAACAAGCATAACTTCAAAACTTTAAGCACATAGAGAGGAAACTTGATATTATTGCAATTCTTACAAGCATATATTCCTCCCTCATAATAATTTTCAGTAGCATCATGAATGAATTCAACCATATAAACAGCACATAAAGCATTCTTTTCATGATCTACTTGCATAGAAATTTTACTACTCTCCACATAAGAAAATTTATTCTCATCAATAGTAGTGGGAGCAAACTCAACAAAATAACTATCATGTGAAGCATAATCCAATTGAAAATTAAAATCATGATGACAAGTTTCATGGTTATTTTTATTCTTTATAGCATATGTGTCATCACAATAATCATCATAAATAGGAGGTATGCTATCATCAATATAAATTTGGTCAACAAAACTTGGGGGACAAAAAATATCATCTTCATCAAACATAGCATCCCCAAGCTTGTGGCTTTGCATATCATTAGTATCATGGGTATTCAAGGAATTCATACTAACAACATTGCAATCATGCTCATCATTCACATATTTTATGCCAAGCATTCTATGTAATTATTCTTCTAGCACTTGAGCACAATTTTCCTTCCCATCATTTTCACGAAAGACATTAAAAAGATGAAGCATATGAGGCAACCTTAATTCCATTTTTTGTAGTTTTATTTTATAGACTAAACTAGTGATAAAACAAGAAACAAAAAGCTTTGATTGCAAGATCTAAAGATATACCTTCAAGCACTCACCTCCCCGGCAACGGCGCCAGAAAAGAGCTTGATGTCTACTATGCAACCTTCTTCTTGTAGACGTTGTTGGGCCTCCAAGTGCAGAGGTTTGTAGGACAGTAGCAAATTTCCCTCAAGTGGATGACATAAGGTTTATCAATCCGTGGGAGGCGTAGGACGAAGATGGTCTCTCTCAAGCAACCCTGCAACCAAATAACAAAGAGTCTCTTGTGTCCCTGTCACGCCCAAGATGCGACTCTATCCTAAAGGAACTCGAAGGTCCCACCAAGGATAGAAGCGCATCTTGAAGACGCTTTTGCAAGGTGGATATCATTACATCAACATTACATAATAGATGGGGATACATACATAAGGCACAAATATGTCACATCCCTAGCCTTGCAATGCACTAGTGCTAGCTTGGTTGTTGCATCATGTCTAAATTTATTGAAAGTTAAAATGGGGATTGCTCAAACCCTAGCACCAAACCAAATCAACTAGGTTCAAATAAAAATATTCTCAATGAACCCAAAATGACCTTCATAAATGTTCACCATCTTTGGTCCTGGCTAAACCCTCTGCCAAAAATGGTTTCATATTTTTGGAGGCTATTCTGGATTTTTGAATTAAATCATTACTTATTTGCATTTGGGCATTTAAATACTATAAAATATTTTAAATGCTCAAATAATCCCAAACTGAAATGTTTATCAGAGGATATATTTCCAACAGTGGTCATGAGCAGTTGCATGATTTTTGGGATTGATTTAGTATTTTTATTAAAGCCACAAAGCTGCAGAAAAATAGAAAACAGAACAAAATTAAAACAGAGCAGAAAAACTCACCTGGCAGCCCACTTACCTGGGCCTCCCTTGTGCTGGCCAGCCCACGGCCCGTGCCGATCATCCCAACCTCTGCCAAGAGGCGGAGGAGGGACAACGACGACGCTGCTGCTGGCGCCACGCTACTGAGCTGCTGCTGCGTCGCTGCCACCGCGACGCCTCGCGACTTCTCCTCGGCGCCGCCCGACCCCTGGACCCCTCGCTCTCTCCCTCTCCCTCGTTCCCCTCCTCTGTCTCGTTCTCTCACGCACACCCGAACACGTCGTCGCCGCCGTTCGTCACCACCGCGGCCACCGGCCAGCGCTAGACCCATGGACCAGCCCCCAAGCTCCGCTGTGCCAACCTCGTCCTCTCCGTCAACTCACATGGCCGGAAGAGCTCCAACGCGCCGTCCCCGACCACTTCCTCATCATCGGCCGCCGCGGATCTCCATCGCCGACTCGCCGCCGTCCGAGCTTCCCCGAGCACGCCGAGTCCACCATTGCACTCCACGTGAGCTCCTAATCATCCTCCCCCTCTCCGTTCTCTCTCTAGCATGCCGTAGCCGCCGCGCCTCTCTCACCCGACAGCACGCTGCCGCACGAGCTCATCGCCGACGAGGCTCCGGTGGCCTTTTGGTTCCGTGCGTGCCTCCGTTGGGTTCGTGAGCTCTCATAGAACGCGTAGGTGCTAACCGTAGATCCTCCCGTGCACGGCGTCGTCGTTTTCATCGGCGCCCGAACTCCGGCCGCCGCCCTGAGGTCGCTTCCGGCAAACTCCGGCCACCCCACGGCCTCCTGCATGTTCCATTAGATGCGCGCGAGCGCCAGACACCCTCAGCACCCATCCGCGCGTCGAATGGACGCCGAAGCCGCGATTCCGGTGTGCCTCCGCCGTCGGCTGTGGTCGTCGCCGGCCATGCTCCGGCGAGTGTCGACGTGGCCGTCATTAGACGCTAACCCCACCACCTAAGCAACCCTAATAGCCACTGACAGCGGGCCCTACTGCAGGGTCAAACCCAGTCAGCATTGGGTTTGACCGGATTTAGCCCATGTCGCTGACGTGTGGACCCCGCACGTCAGGTTGGACCTGGGACAGCCCTGGTCGACCTGCTGACATCATGCTGACGCAGTAATAGGTTTTTCTGGATTTATTTTAATACAGGAAATTCCAGAAATGGTGCTAACTTCTAAAAATCATAGAAAATCAACCGTAACTCCAAATCAAATAATTTATATATGAAAAATTATCAGAAAAATCCAATCTATCCATCTGTACCATTTTCATGCATGTTTGATCAAATTAACTTCACTGTTCAGGATGAAACATGAATAGGGCAACTTTGATAATAGTTTTGGAGTTGGGATTTGACATAGTTTTGAATTCCACTTCAATCAAAATGACTTGCTGTTGCATTAACCCAAATCACAGCATATTGCCATGTCATGATCATGCATCATATTGCTGCATTGCATTGATTGTGTTTCTTCCTTGTTTGCCGGTGCTTGTTCCCTCTCGATAGACGTGGTTCCGACGATGAGATCGATGACACTGATGAAGAGCTATATTATCTTCGGAAGTGCCAGGCAAGCAAAACCCCCTTGTTCATTCCGATACAATCCCACTCTCTCGCTCCTGCTCTATTTTACTGCATTAGGACAACAATGACTCATGTGTTACTTGCTGCGGTAGCTGAACCCCTTTATCCTCTGCATGACCTGTCATTCCACAGTAATTAGATGAAACCCACTAGCATGAGTAGGAGTTGTTTGAGCCTGATGTGCCTACTCATTCATGCTTGTTTGTCATGCCTGCTTGCTTAGAGTTGAGTCAGTCCGATTCATCGGGAATGAATTGGAATGGTGTGTGAACATGTCCTACTGTGTGTGAGCTAAGTTTGTGAACACGATTTGGTAAAGGTAGCGGTGAGAGGCTGAGGGAGTCCTGGATTAGGGGGTGTCCGGATAGCCGGACTACCATCATCAGCCGAACTATCATTTGCCGGACTATCATCATCGACCGGACTCCAAGACTATGAAGATAGAAGATTGAAGACTTCACCCGTGTCCGGATGGGACTTTCCTTGGCGTGGAAGGCAAGCTTGGCGTCATGATATGTAGATCTCCTACCATTGTAACCGACTCTATGTAACCCTAGCCCTCTCCGGTGTCTATATAAACCGGATGGCTTTAGTCCGTAGGACAACAATCACAACAACCCTTACAATCATACCATAGGCTAGCTTCTAGGGTTTAGCCTCCTTGATCTCGTGGTAGATCCACTCTTGTAAACATCCACAATATCAATATCAATCAAGCAGGGCGTAGGGTTTTACCTCCATCAAGAGGGCCCAACACAGGTAAACATCGTGTCCCTTGTCTCCTGTTACCATCCGCCTAGACGCATACTTCGGGACCCCTACCCGAGAATCGCGGTTTTGACACCGACATTGGTGCTTTCATTGAGAGTTCCTCGTATGTCGCCACCGATAGGCTTGTTGGCCTCTTCAATCAACAACGACGCAGTCCCGGTGAGACCTTTCTCCCGGACAGATCTTCAGATTCGGCGGCCGCCTGCGCGGGCCAACTCCCTTGGCCATCTGGAGCAGATCGAAAGCTACGCCCCTGGCCGTCTGGTCAGGTTTGGAAGCTTAAACTTCACGGCCGATATCCGTGGGGACTTGATCCTCGATGGATCTGAGCCACAGCCGAGCATGCCGCGCTGTCACGATGGGCATGACCTAACTCTGCCGCCGGACCGCACCTTGGAGGCCGCACACGAATCCGCTCCGACTCATAGTCCGGAGCCGATCACTCGAATCGAGGACGGATGGCTGGACACCGCCTCGGGAGCCACAATTCCTACGGCGATGGAGCCGAACACTTACCTTGTCCCACATAAAGCCCATGACTCCAAGGTGCCGGACTCCCTGCCGGACTCCGAACCTCCTGCGCCTTTGCCAGTCGAATCCGATTTGGCGCCGATCATGGAATTCACCGCTTCGGACATCTTTCAGCACTCGCCCTTCGGCGATATCATAAATTCATTGAAGCATCTCTCGCTATCCGGAGAGCCCTGGCCGAACTACGGCCAGGACGGTTGGAACGCGGATGACGAAGAAATTCAGATCCCACCCACCACCCACTTCGTAGCCACCGTCGACGATTTAACCGACGTGCTCGACTCGACTCAAGACATCGACGGTATGGACGACGATGCGAAGACTACCAAGAACCAGTGCCTACAGGACACCGGAAAACCACCTCGCCATATGACATATACATGGTGGACACCCCAAAAGATGGTGACGGCGAAGAAGCAGCGGAGGCCGATTCCTTAAAGAACAGCCCAAGCGCCGACGTCGTGGCGCCGCTTAAATCCCGCCACGGCAAGAATGGAGATTCCGCACGGGAGATAATAACACCCCGTAAAGTGTCGAAGACAACTCCCTCCAAAGACGATCCAGCGCAGGAGGAGGCGAAGCAAGCCCTCGGGAGAGGGCGGCGCATTTAAGAGGTCGAGGATGACAATTACTTACCTCCTCCGGAGACGAGGCAAGCCTCGGCGACGACAAATTGCGTCGTGCTCGAGGATCCCGTCGAACAAGAGCATTTTAGACGCAGGCTAATGGCCACGGCAAATAGCCTAAAGAAAAGCAACAACAGCTTCAAGCTGATCAAGACCCATCGCCGACAGATGGACCGAGGTCCTCGCGTCAAGAGTATGAACTCGACGCCCCTCAAAAGTTACCCAAAACGCAAGTTGCTCCCGGATTAGAGGAGGCAGCATCACCAGCGCACACGGCAGACCGACCACCTCGTGGCGCGATAGAGAGCGTGCAAACCCTCCACCAAAACTGCATACCCGGCATCGCTCTAAAAGCAGGAAGCCACGGGGAATCGCGGACTTGCGAGATATATTGAGGACAAGGCAAGACAATCCAGATCTATCTATGGATCACGTGGGCGCCCACGACCCACGCATTTAATACCGTCACACCGATACAACTACTCGCCGGGCGAACACAGCAGATGAACGCTCTCTCGAGCTACGCCGCGATATTGCTCAATACTGAGGCGCCGACACCCACTATGCTTCACCGACGAAGTAATGGATCATCAAATCCTCAAGGGTTCAAACCCGTTAATATCGAATCCTACGATGGCACAACAGACCCATGGTCTGGATTGAGGATTATCTCCTCCATAGACACATGGCCCGGCGCGACGCATCTTCACGCCATCAAATATCTCCCGCTCAAGCTTAAAGGACCAGCTCGGCATTGGCTTAACAGCCTGCTCGCAGAGTCAATTGATGTTGGGAAGACCGGAAGCCGCATTCCTCGACAACTTCGAGGCACGATATGCGACCACCGGACGCAGATGACCTAAGCCACATAATCCAGCAGCCGCATTTAATCGCCGAGCAATTCGACACGGTTCTTAACAAAGAAAAATCAAATCGCCGACCGTCCGGATGCGAGGCACTCGCTGCCTTCAAACATAACATCCGCGACGAGTGGCTGGCCCGGCACCTAGGACAGAGAAGCCGAAATCCATGGCAGCCCTCACATCCCTCATGACCCGCTTCATGCGGGAGAGGATAGCTGGCTCGCTCGCGATAACAACCTCAAAGAAAACGCCGGCAGTCCGGATACCAAGGACCGCAATGGCAGGTTGCGTCGAAACAAAACAAACGCCGCATTAACGGCGACAAAGAATGAGGATACGGCAGTTAACGCTGGATTCTGAGGCTCCAAACCTGGTCAACGGAAGAAGCCATTCAAAAGAACCACTCCGGGCCCGTCCAATTTGGACCGAATACTCGACCGCTCTTGTCAAATACATGGAACCCCCGAAAAGCCAGCTAACCATACCAACAGAGATTGTTGGGTATTCAAGCAGCAGCAAAATTAATCGCCAAAACAGTGACAAGGGCTACACAACAATGGCGAGGAAGAGACCGCCGCCCGAACAACAGAGGACAAAAGGATTCCCCCTCAAGTTCGGACGGTAAACATGATATACGCAACGATATTCCCAAGAGGGAGCGGAAGCGTGCACTAAGGACGATACACGATGGAGCCAGCCGCCCCAAAATTCAACCCATGGTCCTCTTGCCCGATCACTTTCGATCGAAGAGACCATCCGACCAAGATCCGCCATGGCGGATTCTCCGCATTGGTTTTAGACCCAATCGTTGATGGATTTCACCTCACGAGAGTCCTGATGGACGGCGGCAGAGCTCTGAACCTGCTTTATCGATACATAGGCGCAAGATGGGCATAGACCCTCAAGGATTAAACCTACAACGACGACCTTCAAAGGCGCCATACCAGCGCCGAGGCCAATTGTATGCAGCTCGCCATACTCGAAGTGGTCTTCGGATCCCGGATAATTTTTGAAGCGAGGAGTTAATCTTCGACATAGTCCCGCTCATGCAGCGGCTATCACGCTCGCTTTCGGACGAACCGCGTTTACAAAATTCAACGCGGTGCCGCATTACGCATACCTTAAGCTCAAGATGCCAGGCCCTCGTGGAGTCATCACGGTCAATGGAAATACAGAACGCTCCCTCCGAACGGAGGAACATACAACGACTCTCGCGGCGTAAATGCAGAGCAGCCTTTTAAGGCAATTCTCGAGTCCGCCGTTAAACGACCGGACACGCACCAAACGTGCCCGGAGCAACATCAACCAAGACCACAGCACGCCTCCGTGCATCGCCAGAAAGTAATGCGGCCCCAACCCCAGCCCTCGCAAAATTGCAAGACAAACTCTCCACAGACATAATTACGCCCGGAGATACCATGGGCATAGGGGAAGGGCACAACCACAACAGACCAAGAGTGCGGTTCGACCACACCAGGGCTCCCAAGTGTGTCGCTCTTTTCTTTATTTTTCTTTTTTATACAGAACTCAGTTCGGGGCGAACTGTCGAACTCATGATGCAACAGCCGTGGAAGGACAAAGGCGCGATTTAACACTCGGTGGTCTCCATCACGAGCATTAAATTTGTTAAAATACAACATTCCGCTGCCTACCCTCGAGGGAGACGCCTTTAATTCGTCCAATCCCTTGCTTTCCGCACTATTTGTATCATTCCGCACTGATAGCATATCTTCTCGAATAAAATGCAGCACTTTTTGCCTATAATTGCATTACTTTATATATATATATGTTCATTTACAACATGTTGCACCCGTGCATCTTGGTACGGCCAAATACACCAGGGCTTATGTCCTCCGCTTTATGGTGTGATAAAGTCCGCACACTTTCACAAGTGCGGCACCCGAACTTATAGCATTATATGAATCAGCTCGAATCCTGCCTTGGGTCAATAGTTGGGTTTGCCCGGCTCCCATGTTCGCACCTTACGCCCGCTCTATCGGCTAAGGTAGCACTGGAGAACCACTGCGATTGCGCCCGGTTGAGCCGGTTAACGCCTCGGAGAAAGCTAAAACTGACCGCACGATAAGGCGAGACTGGTCGCTGTTCGAGAGGTCCTTTCGGTCCTTAAAGACCTCGCCGCTTGAGCGAAGTTCGGATTGTGTCCGATGAAGGCGTGATAGCGCCCCAATTCGGTCTTCCGAATACTAGGGGCTTCACCAAATTTAAAACTATAGAATTCTATGTCTAAGTGAGAGTGTTCAAGCACTATAAGTCCGGTTTCCTTGTTCGTTGTGTTGAGCGCCTCCTAGATGGACCCAAAATGGGAACAAGAGTGCTCAAGTTTATCCCAACACCCCAAAGACTCATGGCATGGGGGTTGAAGCCGACGACTTGCCATCTCTCGATTTAATAAACGGCCGCATGTAAGGTAATATTTTAAATTAAACAAGCATTGCTTAGCGATATGAACAAAGTTTTCAGCGCACAGTGATAACACATTGCGAATTCACTCAATAATTACATCCCCGGGCACTCATCCGCAATCTTACGGGCACCCTTCAGACAGCCTTATAATAAATTTCGGCATACGATGCTCCTTGCCCGCTGGTGGCGCGCCGCTGATTAGCTTCTCCGCATCCAGCTTGCCCCAATGCACCTTTGCGCGGGCAAGGGCCCGACGAGCACCTTCAATACAGGCGGAGCGCTTGATAACCTCCACCCAGGGGCACCCATCCACCAGCCGTCGCACAAGGCCGAAGTAGCTCCCAGGCATGAGGCCCTTCATGGCCTGCTCGGCCACCTTGTGAAGCTCGACCAGCTGCTTCAGCTGGTCGCTAGGGGGCACCGGATGGCTGGCCTCAAGATCCGAGACCGAAGACCTTCTCCGCTGAGCTCCCTCCTCGCTCGGTAGAATGCGGCGACATCGTACACGCCACGAGGCAGATCTGCAAACGCCTCGAGAGCTCGAATCCGGGTAAGTAACACATAATTTACATTCACATGCTTGCTTTGCATGAAAAATGCCTTACCCGCCGCTATCTTCTTCATCAATTCAACCTCCTGAAGGGACTTATGGGCCTCGGCCTTGGCGCTTTTATACTTTCGAGAGCCGAGGCAAGCTCGGACTCTCGAGTCTTTGAGTCACGCCCAAACTCTCATGCTTTTCCATGAGAGCCCGGAGCTCTTGCTGAACCACCGCCACCCGCGCCTCTTGCTTTTCTCGCTCTGCCTGCCTGTGGCGCATTATGCTTCGTCACAGACACGGCCTCCTTCGTGGTTGCCACCTCGCTCGTGGCCCCCGCAGCACCCATGTTATCCTTGTTATTTTTGTCGCAACCTAAATCCTTTTCTCAGAAGGTACAAATTCAAAGTGGTTACTCACCTTCTTTGTCTTGAGCTGCTTCTGGCGCGCCGAGCTCTTGCCCGACCGCCGAGCCTGCTTAACGCACCGACCTCCGCAACAAGGCGGCAGAGGTCGGCAGCGCAGCCTCGCAACCCATATTGACATAATTTTTAGCAACCTCGTATATCTTTTTAAGATCCTCACCGCTTTTCTTTCCAACACCGAACCGAGCATCGGGCTACCGTCTATGCGGTATTACATTGCATATTTTTAACTTCTTACCTCAAAGCCCGATAGAAGGCTATTGCGAAGCTGGTCAGCCCGCCTTTGGCGAAGCTGCACTTTCAATCACCGCACTCATAATAGTGCGGTGTTCTTCCTCGATGGAAGCGCCTGCAGCGCCCAACAAATTGCCCAGCGCCTCGGTTGGACGGAAGCCGCCGGCGCCACGGTCTTGTCCTTCGCTCGAAGGGCCGCCACTGACTCCGGAACCACCGCGGGTTCTGCTAGTGAGTCCGGCGCAAAGTCCGGAGGACGCCTTGTGGCACCTCCGAGCCTCCCCGATGGGTCCTTCGGGATCCCACCTCGGCGTCTTCGGCGTCGCGAGGGGTGGAGGCGGTCGGGATGGAGTCTACATCCGACGAAGCCAACGACCCGCCGATGAAGCGGGAGATCATCACCGCCGGACTACAGCAAGATATGCGGCATTAGAATGACACTATGTGACGAGAAAAGAAATTATAAATTATTCAGAACCGGATACTTACGATCTCGCCGAGGCCTGGCCCTTGAAGGCCATTCTTCCTCGCCAACGTTGATGTTGGCAGAGCTGTCCGGGAATAGTCCTTCCCTCTTGACCCGCCGCCTCCCCAGCTTGGGGAAGCCTTCCTCTCCTCTCTCCTCCTCCGAGAGAGTCCTCTTCCTCCTCCTCATTTTCGGGAGGAGTCAGCCCCGAGTCGTCGGACACCTGAAAACGGGCACTCTTTCGAGCACCCGTGGCCTCCTTGTTGGTTTTCTTCTCCGGCACCACGCAGCGGTGCCGGAACCAGCAGCCTCGCTAGACGAAAGGCCTCATCGGATTTTACGGCATAGGAGCCGGACAGTAATCTGCTCCGCCTTCTTCATCCAGTCTGTCAAAGGAAAAGGGAAATTAAAACCGCATAGAGTCAAACTATGGAAAACAAGTGTCCCGTAAAGGGTAGAATCACTTACCTCGTCACCAAGGCCATGAGCTAAATCTGCGATCTTCATCGCGGATGCGGGGCTTGGCGCCTTGAACAGCACCTTCCAGCGCCTTCAGACGTTGTGTCAAGAGCTTGTTCAGCGCTGGTGCTGTTCCGGATCGAACTCCCATAGATTGAATGCCCGCTCTTGGCATGGGAGAATCCGGCGACGAGCATGACTGGACCACGTTAACCAGCCTGAGCTTCTTCACCAGCTTCTTGATACAGGCTTGGAGTCCCGTCAGCTCCTTCAAACTGCCCCACAGCAAGACCTTCTCCTTCCAGGAGGTGAGCTGCGTGGGGATACCAGATCTAAACTCGGGGGCCGCTGCCCATTTAGGGTCATGCGGCTCGGTGATGTAGAACCACCCCGATTGCCACCCCTTGACGGATTCCACGAAGGCCCCTTTGAACCAAAGGACGTTGGGCATCTTGCCCAACATAGCGCCTCCGCACTCCGCTTGAATACCCTTCACTACCTTCGGCTTGACATTGAAGGTCTTGAGCCACAAGCCGTAGTGGGGCTGGATGCAGAGGAAGGCCTAGCACACGACGATAAACGCCGATATGTTGAGGATGAAGTTCGGCACCAGATCATGGAAATCCAGGCCGTAGTAGAACATGAGCCCCCGGACAAAGGGGTGAAGTGGAAAGCCCAATCCAGCGGAGGAAGTTGGAAAGAAAGACAACCCTCTCATGGGGCCTGGGTGGGGATGAGCTGCCCCTCGTCGGGCAGCCGTCGCTGATGTCGCCGAAAGGTATCCGCGCCACAGCAGTTAGCGATTTGCTCCTCCTTAACGGTGGAGGCCAACCATTTACCTCCCGCCCGACATGGTCGGAGAAGGTTGAGACGAGATGCGCGAACTTGGGCGCTGGAGCTCGAAAAGCGCGGAGATGGATAAGCAAAGGAGGAAGAAGGCGAGGTGAGAAGGTGAATCCTTATCCCTTATATGGGCGGGCGAAGTCTTACGCGTCCCCCACCGCCCGGTAAAACTCGCTTATCTCCCAAGCGCCACCATCAATGACGCGTTGGGTTACCCACGCCCGTATTGATGAGAATCCGGATTAAGGGAAACACGATCTCTTCAACAAGACGTGCCAAGGAAACCGCTTCGCTAAATGCGCCGAGGTGGTAAAGTAAAAACAATTCGAGTAATGACTTGGTAGTGGTGTGACGCCATGCCACGGAAAACGCCGCAGATTGAACTTGTGTATATATTATTATTCTCTACGGTGGAATGTGGGTTTGCAGAGCGGACACTATCCCGGTGTTCCCAATCTTCTATCATTCGGAGGAGGAACCCGCCTTGCAATGCCAAGCAGTATACACGCCGGACTTATCGTCATTGAAGCCTGGTATAGGGGCTACCGAGGAGTCCTGATTAGGGGTGTCCGGATAGCGGACTACCATCATCACCGAACTATCATTTGCGGACTATCATCATCGACCGGACTCCAAGACTATGAAGATAGAAGATTGAAGACTTCACCCCGTGTCCGGATGGGACTTTCCTTGGCGTGGAAGGCAAGCTTGGTGATATGGATATGTAGATCTCCTACCATTGTAACCGACTCTATGTAACCCTAGCCCTCTCCGGTGTCTATATAAACCGGATGGCTTTAGACCGTAGGACAACAATCACAACAACCCTTACAATCATACCATAGGCTAGCTTCTAGGGTTTAGCCTCCTTGATCTCGTGGTAGATCCACTCTTGTAAACATCCACAATATCAATATCAATCAAGCAGGGCGTGGGGTTTTACCTCCATCAAGAGGGCCCAACACAGGTAAACATCGTGTCCCTTGTCTCCTGTTACCATCCGCCTAGACGCACAGTTCGGGACCCCCTACCCGAGATCCGCCGGTTTTGACACCGACAGAGGCCATGTAGGAGTACATGGTGGGTTGTCTCATTGCAGCCGTCCTCAGGAACTGAGTTCGTGTTTGTGATCGATGAAACAGTTACTACCACGCATTGGGCCCAAACCAATGGACCCTCTCGCTTCTTAACCACCCTTGTTCTCTGTCCCGTGAGTTGCAACTAGTTTCGGTGTTTGTAAGATATGTGTTGGAGGCCGTGCGTGGCGCTGACCCTAGGGGTGGGCTATGATGCGGTAGATACACCGTTGCCGGTGTACCGATTGCCTGCTTGGTATCTCGGAACCCTGCACACATAGTTCGGGCCGTTAGTGGAAACCTCGGCGGACTCCTGCGGATGGAATCCGAATAGGCGATAAACCCGGACTAGGGACTTGAGTGTTTAGGTAGGTCGTGGCCGACACCCACGCTGGGCTTCCGCTTGAAGGTTGCCGAGTACATGTCGTGTAAACAGCGGTAAGTGGTGAGAGCGTGTGAAGAAGTACACCCTGCAGGTTAATATGATCTATTCAATAGTCGGTTCATGGAGAAGGACTTCGGGTTGCCTATATCAGTTCATAGACAAGTGAAAGTGGATACTCTAAAATGCGCAAGATAAGCGTGAGTGATATGGATGGCGTTCTCGTAGGGAGACGGAGCGGTCTATAGTGGTGTATTGATATGGTGAATATGTGGACTCGTAGCGCCACCTCAAAAGAGTTACTTGCGAATGTAGTTCAGATAGCCACCGAGTCAAAGCTGGCTTGCTGCAGTCAAACTCCACCACCCCTTTGTTGATAATGATGCATATGTAGATAGTTCTCGATGTAAGTCTTGCTGAGTACGTTTGTACTCGCTTGCTTATTTTATGTTTTGCGAGAGATGTCGGTCTCGCTAGTAGTTCCGCTTGGACTTGACGCTTAGCTTGTTACCTCAGCTACGATCTTGTGCCCTCGGCAGATCTCGGTAGATAGTCAAAGCTTCGCAGCCTTTTTCATTTTATAGTTGTGCGTACTTAGACATGTTAAGCTTCCGCTTGTGCCTTGACTTGTATGCTCACGAGTGTTGGGTCATGAGACCCATGTTTGTAATATCTTGCTCCTCGGAGCCTAATGAATAAATATTTGAGTCGAGAGTTATGTTGTGATGCCATGTTGTATTTACACATATTGAGCATATTGTGTGTATGTTTGAAATGCTTGGTATGTGTGGGATCCGACAATCTAGTTGTTTATCCTTGGAAGCCTCTCATATGGGGAAATGTAGTCTAGTGCTTCTGAGCGATAGTAGTCCGCTACAGCCCGGTTCACGGAGTCCTGCTAGCCCAAAGACTACTTGCTCTGGATACTTGATCGGCCGGCATGTGTTTCACTTCGTTCCTATGTCTGTCCCTTCGGGAAATGACGCGATGATATTCGAGTCCTGCCTAGCCTGCTACAGCCGGGATACCGGAGTCCTGTTAGCCAGTGCTACAGCCCGAATTCATACGTTGATGACCGACATGCTCGATGTGATTCATGTATGCCTGTCCCCATGGGTTAGCGCCGCTTTGGGTTCACGACTAGCCATGTCGGCCCGGGTTCTCTGTCATATGGATGCTAGCGCCACTATCATATACGTGAGCCAAAAGGCGCAAACGGTCCCAGGCCATGGTAAGGCGACACCCGTGGGAATACCGTGCGTGAGGCCGCAAAGTGATATGAGGTGTTACTGGCTAGATCGATGTGACATGGAATCGGGGTACTGACAAAATGCCACAAGAATACATCAACAACATACATGAGAACAACATCCGACTACGGATGAAACATAAACAGAAACTCAAACGACATCCACCCTGCTAGCCCAGGCTGCCGACCTGGAACCTGTCCCCTGATCGAAGAAGCAGCAGAAGAAGAACTCCAAAACAAGCAAACATCGCTCTCGCCTCACGATCATCGCACAACCTGTACCTGCAACTGTTGGTGTAGTAATCTGTGAGCCACGAGGACTCAGCAATCCCATTACCATGGGTATCAATACTAGCAAAGCTTAATGGCAAAGGAAGGGGTAAAGTGGTGAGGTTGCAGCAGCGACTAAGCATGTATGGTGGCTAACATACGCAAATGAGAGCGAGAATAGAAACAAAGGAACCGTCGTCAACTAGTAATGATCAAGAAGTGATCCTGAACTCCTGCTTACGTCAGACATAACCCAGAAACCGTGTTCTCCTCTCGATCAACCCCGAAAAGAGACACTCACGGTTACGCACACGGTTGGTGTATTTTAGAAGAGTTTGCTTCAAGTTTACTACAACCGGATATTAACAAATTCCATCGCCACATAACCGCGGCACGGCTTTGAAAGTTCAAACCCTGCAGGATGTCCCAACTTAACCCATGATAAGCTCTCGCGATCAACGAAGGATATTCCTTCTCCCCGGGAAGACCCGATCAGTCTCGGAATCCCGGCTACAAGACATTTCGACAGTAATAAAACAAGACCAGCAAGGCCGCCCGAATGTGCCGACAAATCCCGATAGGAGCTGCACATATCTCGTTCTCGTGGCACACCGGATGAGCCAGACGTCGGGTTGGCATAGACCCCGATTGCCCGTGGGCGGACATCGCCGGGTTTGGACCAGCACTCGAAGGAGAACTGCCCGGGGCTAAAATAAAGATGACCCTCGGGCTCCGAAACCCAAGGGAAATAAAAGGGCATAGGTGAGGCAAATGGTAAAACCAATGTTGGGCCTTCTTTGGAGGAGTCTTATTCAAAGCGAATGTCAAGGGGTCCCATAAATCACGCAACCGCGTTAGGGACGCAAAATCCGGGAACATAATACCGATATGACGGAAACTAGGGCGGCAAGAGTGGAACAAAACACCAGGCATAAGGTCGAGCCTTCCACCCTTTACCAAGTATATAGATGCATTAATAATATAAGAGATATTGTGATATCCCAACATAAACATAATCCAACATGGAGCAATCTTCATCTTCACCTGCAACTAGCAACGTTATAAGAGGGGCTGAGCAAAAGCGGTAACATAGCCAATCAACGGTTTGCTAGGAAGGGTGACAAAGGTTAGGGGTTCATGGCAATTTGGGAGGCTTGAGCAGCAAGTGGTAGGTAAAGCAGCATAGCGATAGAACGAAGCAACTAGCATAGCAATGATAGTAGTGAGATCCAGGGTAGCGGTCATCTTGCCTGAAATCCCGCAAGGAAGAAGAACGAGTCCATGAAGAAGATGAAGCCACGAAGACGAACCAAGTGTAGACGAACGAATCCTCACGATCGCAACGAAACGGGAACTATCAAGAAGAAGCACACAACATAGTAAACACACCACACATGAACAAGACATGATGCACAACATGCATGATGCATGACAAGACTATATGGAGCTACTCATGGCAAAATATGATGCAAACAAGAACAACACCTCAAAGCAAGTTTAAATGAGGCCGGAAACAACATATAACAATTCCGGTAAGTCCTCATATGCAAATCTCGAAATTGGTCCAGATCTGAATAAACCTTATGTTCAAGTTGTTAAACAGCAAGTTAAGATGCACCACGATGATCTACACGAAATTCTAGTCAAGTTACATATAAAGTTCATTAAATTCGGAGCTACGGCCTAGAAGATATGAGCAAAACAAGTTAAACATGGCATTGATGCAAAATGCATACATACATCAAGCAAACACCTCAAAACAAGGATGCAACATGATAATATGAAACTACTTGAAAAAACAAGCAAGTTTCATATAGAGCACACTCAAAATGAAGCAACGGTTCAACACATACACTCCATACAAGTTTAAAGGACAAGCTGTCCAAAACAGCAACTAGGCATATTGCAAGCACCTAAACAACAAGCTACAACACCTTAATATGATAACAAAAGGCATGGTCGTGATGTACAGGTAAAGCATGACAAAACATGAACACTGAGCTAACTCCAGAAATCATTAGAACATGCCCAAACACACATGGCAAGATTGCAATTAATAACAGTTTCAGACTTATCAGGAAATAACATCAGGTTGCAATGTTTAGAGCTATCAAACAACATGTTACAGGAACTTAACATGGCAAACAAAGGCATGACATGAATCTACTAATAGCATATAACAAAAATCCCTTACTGACCATGAGCCAAAAGGGCACAGGAAATATGATGGCACCCATGTAAACATGGCAAAAGATATGATAGATTCATACATGGCAGGAACAACAATAAGTAGGCATGTTGGTGAGCTTGAAATACTCACCACAGAGCAATACATGGCATGACAAGGTAACGAACAGTAAGAACACATGTTTATTAAGCTAAACATGGCAAGAGCAAGTTCATAGAGTGCATGGATCACTAACAAAAATCATGGCAACATTGGACTTAATGTTAACAGCCTGATAGCAACATTATTTAGCAATTTTGGGAGCAAGATTACAACAAGTTACAGCAGGCTATAAATGCAACCAGGGGAATGAATGGATAGAGAATGACATGTATAACAAAGCATCTTAGTGAACACTCTCCAGATTATGCATAGAATGACTTGTAGAAGCAGGTTAACATAGCATCATGATATAGCAGATTCAGACATGCAAAACAGCAACAACAAGTACCCTACTTAACAAGCTTGCTGCACTCAGTACAAGACTCACAAAAATACATGGATAGCACCACCTGAAATATGGCATGACATAGTTCAAAACACATGTAGGGCTCAAGTTCATAGGAGGCACACATTAAACATGGCAAAAATGACAAATGAGCATGTTCTGTTAACAGACAACAGACAACATCATGAAGCACTCTTGCAACGATGATTCAGGCATCAAGATTAGCTCAAATGAATATGATGCAATGGAATGAAATGTAGAGCATCCCGTGATGAACATTTTGACATATTACTCACACAAAACGTAGCAGTATGCAGCAAGTTATGACAGGTCAAAGTAGCACACATGAGATGAAATATTTAGGGGACTTAGCAGAAAATCACCTCGCGGAAAAAAACTGTCAGGTCGGGGTCGTCTCCTTCTCTCGTACGGACTGTTCCGGCGAAAGTCAACGGCGACGAGGAGGGGTCGTGGGGCTCCGGCGGACCTTGGGAAGGTCGGGAATGGATAGATCGGGCGCAGGGCAACCCATTCCCGGCGAGGGGGCGGCTTGGGACGGCGCGAGTGCGTAGATCGGGGCAGCCATGGAAGGGCAGCTCCCTGGTACAGGTAGAGAGAGAGAGAGCTGCGTGAGGGGGAGAGAGAGATCGGGTGAGGGAGCTCGAGGAGAACGAGGAAGATGGGGATGGGCACGGGGCACTGGACTGGTCACTGGGGCTCGCCGGCGGGCTGCCGGTGGCCGGGCGGCGAGGGCGCCGGTGCTCGGTTGCGGGAGGTGTCGCGCGAGCAGCTCGAGGAGACGAACGGGAGGAGGGAGCGGGCGCTCGGCGGCTGGCTCGTCCGGGCCGCGGATGGGCTCTGGAGGGTCGAAGCGGCGGGAGCTGGTTGGGGGCGACGTGGCAGCGCACGATTCGTCGGGGGCGGCGGGCGGACACGTCCGGCGCGAGATGGACATGTCCGGTGGTGAGAGGTGGAAGAAGACTAGGGTTCATCCGGGATTTTCGAGGGGAGAAGCATATTTATAGATAGAGGGAGCTAGGAGAGTCCAAATGGGGAGTGGTTTTTGCCCACACGATCGTGATCGAACGACCGAGAGCATGGAGGGGGTTTGGATGGGTTTTGGGCCACTTTGAAAGGGGTGTTGGGCTGCACACAAAAGAGGGCTTTACGGTTACCCGGTTAACCGTTGGAGTATCAAACGACCTCCAAATGGCACGAAACTTGACAGGCGGTCTACCGGTGGTATACCAAGGCCGCTTGGCAAACCTCGGTCCATTCCGAGAACGTTTAACACCCGCACATGAAAAGAGGCAAGAGGGGGCGCCGGGGGACATAGGAGTGCCGGATTGCAAAACGGACAACGGGGAAAATGCTCGGAAGCATGAGACGAACACGTATGCAAAATGAAATGCACATGATGACATGATATGAAATGCAGATGATGACATGGCAAAGTGCAACACGCAAGCAAATGACATGGCAACGACGGCAAATAACTGGCGGACACCTGGCGCATCGGATCCGGGGCATTACAACACTCCTCCACTAACAAGAGATCTCGTCCCGAGATCTTAGGACCGAGACGGAAGGGAAAAAAAAGATGAGGTGAAACAAGAACTCAAGAGTAGAATCAAAGAATCGATAGCACTCGAGAAGAAGAGAGGAACGACGAGAATGACGAGAATCGAAAGCTCACGGAATCAGATAGACTCTGAAACGACATAAGAAACGGATAAGACTGAAAGGATTTAGGTAGCACTCCGGTTAAAACATGGAGGAATAGAACACGAACTTAAGAAGATGGAATGAAACTTGATGAACTCTTGAAGAATGAATTAAATCATGAAGAACCACTGTGAAGAACTCCGGTAACAAAAGGATGATGAGATAGAAAAGAAGGATGAAAAGAATAAGATTAAGCCTTGCGATGATTATGATGGAGGTTCCGACGAGATGGCCGAGGAAATTTGAACTCCGGAAAAGAAAAGATGAAAACACTTGGAACTAGAATTTATTCATCAAGAACAAACTCCGAAGGAAGGGATTAATCACTTGATGAAAGAACAATAAGAATTATGTTATGCTATCCTCACCAAATTAAATTGATGACAACCGGATTTGACATGCAACTTATTCGCGTTGGAAAAGATTAAGGGAGGATATAGCACGGAAATTTGAGAAAGTCTTCATGAACCACCGGTAGGATTGAAAGAACGAATGGATTGAAATGATAATCAAAGAAAAGAATCTTGAATGAACCACCGTAAGAATTCGAAAATTGAATGTCGAAAGAGAATGAATCACCGGGGAGAATTAGAAGAACCAATATGCTAGAGGGGATTTAGATGCAAAAGAACAAAGAGATCATGAGCTGAATAAAGAACACTTGAACGAAGCACCAGGATAATTGGATAACGGTAGCTGAAATGTGAGGACGAAGAATTCTTCTGGAATGATGGCCTCCGGTGAAAAGAAAAAGGGAAAACAACTCCTGACATACTCCAGATGGGTAAGAAAGAATATCTGACAAACAGAATAAATCGAGAGGATGATATGAAAAGTCTTCTTCTATCTTCAAATATGAGAAAGACGACGAGAAACACCACCGAAATTACTGAGATACTCCGAAGAATGTAAAAGAGGAAGGGTTGAACCAAAAGATGAAAATAATTTGAAAGCGAACTTGGAGATGGCATCTGACTGATGAAATTCATTCTTACGTCACACTTGAAAAGGATTTGAGAATAACTCCGGGGGAATTAGAAGAGTCTGGTAAGATCCTGGGAAAAGACCTGTGGGTTAGGGCCCACTAAAAGAAAAAAAACATCATTGGAAAGGGTTGTTGAACAGATAGATGATGCGCCGGAACAATTGAAATATATGAATGAGGTGACAACCTCGAATTAATTGGAACACAGACGAATCTTCTGAGATGTCTTGAACACTCCGGAAGGATAAACTGGTGAGAGGCGAATGAGCAAGGGGAAAACATTTGAGCCGAGGAAAAGAATATAATCACTACCGAAAATTGGAATTGAATCCACCCGAGAAGAAAAGAGATGAAGAATGTCCACCGAGACGAGAATTCACCGGTTGAAATGATTAACGAAAGACTGAAGAGGCTCCACATGAATGAAAATTATTGTTCGAAAGAGACTCAGGCCCCGGGAAGAAGAGGGTGGGAGGGCGGGAAAACAAAGGTAACTTGGAAGGGGAAATCGACGAATATCTTGAAGAAAAAACACAGGTTGAAATCATTGAGGAGAGAGAGCAAAAACTTCACACGAGTAGGATGGATACTCGATTACGTACTCCAGTTCCTAGAAGAAGAAGGGTGGGCGGGTGGGAAAAGAAAACAACTGAGAATAGAGGAATAACTTCATTGAGAGCAAACTGAGGATTGAACTTGGCAAAGATGAAGAGGCTCAAGTCAACTTGACGAGAAATGCACCGGATGAAAAGAGCTGAGAGCCAACGATCGGAAAACCAACTGCGTGATACTAAAGAAAATTTTTGAAGGGGAAGAGGATTAATTCAAAACACCTACGTCAAGATTCCTTACCAGAGCGACGAAGGGGCTGAGGAGTAAAAAGAATTCCTACTCTCCGATAAAACAAGACTCTGAAAACAGTTTTCTTCTAGACTCAACAACGGCCAAACTACACGATCAATCAAGGGGGCTCCTAGGGTCGGTCGAGGCTCTGATACCAACTTGTCACGCCAAAGATGCGACTCTATCCTAAAGGAAATCGAAGGTCCCACCAAGGATAGAAGCGCATCTTGAAGACGCTTTTGCAAGGTGGATATCATTACATCAACATTACATAATAGATGGGGATGCATACATAAGGCACAAATGCCACAAGAATACATCAACAACATACATGAGAACAACATTCGACTATGGATGAAACATAAACAGAAACTCAAACGACATCCACCCTGCTAGCCCAGGCTGCCGACCTGGAACCTATCCCCTGATCGAAGAAGCAGCAGAAGAAGAACTCCAAAACAAGCAAACATCGCTCTCGCGTCACGATCATCGCACAACCTGTACCTGCAACTGTTGGTGTAGTAATCTGTGAGCCACGAGGACTCAGCAATCCCATTACCATGGGTATCAATACTAGCAAAGCTTAATGGGAAAGGAAGGGGTAAAGTGGTGAGGTTGTAGCAGCGACTAAGCATGTATGGTGGCTAACATACGCAAATGAGAGCGAGAAGAGAAAAAAAGGAACGGTCGTCAACTAGTAATGATCAAGAAGTGATCCTGAACTCCTGCTTCGTCGACAAAACCCGAAACCGTGTTCTCCTCTCGATCAACCCCAAAAAGACACTCACGATTCGCTTTACGGTTGGTGTATTTTAGAAGAGTTTGCTTCAAGTTTACTACAACGGATATTAACAAATTCCATCTGCCACATAACCGCGGCACGACTTTCGAAAGTTCAAACCCTGCAGGGTGTCCCAACTTAGCCCATGATAAGCTCTCGCGGTCAACGAAGGATATTCCTTCTCCCGGGAAGACCCGATCAGTCTCGAATCCGGCTACAAGACATTTCGACAAGAATAAAACAAGACCAGCAAGGCCGCCGGATGTGCCGACAAATCCCGATAGGAGCTGCACATATCTCGTTCTCAGGGCACACCGGATGAGCCAGACATCGGGTTGGCATAGACCCTGATTGCCCAGGGGCGCCGGACATCGCTCGGTTTGGATCAGCACTCGAAGGAGAACTGGCCGGGGGGCTAAAATAAAGATGACCCTCGGGCTCCGGAAACCCAAGGGAAATAAAAGGGGCATAGGTGAGGCAAATGGTAAAACCAATGTTGGGCCTTGCTGGAGGAGTCTTATTCAAAGCGAACTGTCAAGGGGGTCCCATAAATCACGCAACCGCGTTAGGGACGCAAAATCCGGGAACATAATACCGATATGACGGAAACTAGGGCGGCAAGAGTGGAACAAAACACCAGGCATAAGGCTGAGCCTTCCACCCTTTACCAAGTATATAGATGCATTAATAATATAAGAGATATTGTGATATCCCAACATAAACATAATCCAACATGGAGCAATCTTCATCTTCACCTGCAACTAGCAACGTTATAAGAGGGGCTGAGCAAAAGCGGTAACATAGCCAATCAACGGTTTGCTAGGAAGGGTGACAAAGGTTAGGGGTTCATGGCAATTTGGGAGGCTTGAGCAGCAAGTGGTAGGTAAAGCAGCATAGCAATAGAACGAAGCAACTAGCATAGCAATGATAGTAGTGAGATCCAGGGTAGCGGTCATCTTGCCTGAAATCCCACAAGGAAGAAGAACGAGTCCATGAAGAAGATGAAGCCACGAAGACGAACCAAGCGTAGACGAACGAATCCTCACGATCGCAACAAAACGGGAACTATCGAGAAGAAGCACACAACATAGTAAACACACCACACATGAACAAGACATGATGCACAAAAAGCATGATGCATGACAAGACTACATGGAGCTACTCATGGCAAAATATGATGCAAACAAGAACAACACCTCAGAGCAAGTTTAAATGAGGCCGGAAACAACATATAACAATTCCGGTAAGTCCTCATATGCAAATCTCGAAATTGGCCCATATATGAATAAACCTTATGTTCAAGTTGTTAAACAGCAAGTTAAGATGCACCACGATGATCTACACGAAATTCTAGTCAAGTTACATATAAAGTTCATTAAATTCGGAGCTACGGCCTAGAAGATATGAGCAAAACAAGTTAAACATGGCATTGATGCAAAATGCATACAAACATCAAGCAAACACCTCAAAACAAGGATGCAACATGATAATTTGAAACTACTTGCAAAAACAAGCAAGTTTCATATAGAGCACACTCAAAATGAAACAACGGTTCAACACATACACTCCATACAAGTTTAAAGGACAAGCCGTCCAAAACAGCAACTAGGCATATTGCAAACACCTAAAAAACAAGCTACAACACCTTAACATGATAACAAAAGGCATGGACGTGATGTACAGGTAAAGCATGACAAAACATGAACACTGAGCTAACTCCAGAAATCACTAGAACATGCTCAAACACACATGGCAAGATTGCAATTAATAACAGTTTAGACTTATCGAAATAACATCAAAGTTGCAATGTTTAGAGCTATCAAACAACATGTTACAGGAACTTAACATGGCAAACAAAGGCATGACATGAATCTACTAATAGCATATAACAAAAATCCCTTACTAACCATGAGCCAAAAGGGCACAGAAAATATGATGGCACCCATGTAAACATGGCAAAAGATATGACAGATTCATACATGGCAGGAACAACAATAAGTAGGCATGTTGGTGAGCTTGAAATACTCACCACAGAGCAATACATGGCATGACAAGGTAACCAACAGTAAGAACACATGTTTATGAAGCTAAACATGGCAAGAGCAAGTTCATAGAGTGCATGGATCACTAACAACAATCATGGCAACATTGAACTTAATGTTAACATGCTGACAACAACATTATTTAGCAATTTTGGGAGCAAGATTACAACAAGTTACAGCATGCTATAAATGCAACCAGGGGCATTAATGGATAGAGAATGACATGTATAACAAAACAACCTTAGTTAACATCTCCAGATTATGCATAGAATGACTTGTAGAAGCAGGTTAACATAGCATCATGATATAGCAGATTCAGACATGCAAAACAGCAACAGCAAGTACCCTACTTAACAAGCTTGATTCACTCAGTACAAGACTCACAAAAATACATGGATAAAACCACTGTACAGATGGCATGACATAGTTCAAAACACATGTAGGGCTCAAGTTCATAGGAGGCACACATTAAACATGGAAAAAATGACAAATGAGCATGTTCTGTTAACAGACAGCAGACAAAATCATGAAGCACTCTTGCAACGATGATTCAGGCATCAAGATGAGCTCAAATGAATATGATGCAACGGAATGAAATGTAGAGCATCCCATGATGAACATTTTGACATATTACACACACAAAACGTAGCAGTATGCAGCAAGTTATGACAGGTCAAAGTAGCACACATGAGATGAAATATTTCGGGGACTTAGCAGAAAATCACCTCGCGGAAAAAAACTGGCAGGTCGGGGTCGTTTCCTTCTCTCGTACGGACTGTTCCGGCGAAAGTCAACGGCGACGAGGAGGGGCCGTGGGGCTCCGGCGGGCCTTGGGAAGGTCGGGAATGGATAGATTGGGCGTGGGGCAACCCATTCCCGGCAAGGCGGCGGCTTGGGACGGCGCGAGTGCATAGATCGGGGCAGCCATGGAAGGGCAGCTCCCTGGTACAGGTAGAGAGAGAGCTGCGTGAGGGGGAGAGAGAGATCGGGTGAGGGAGCTCGAGGAGAACGAGGAAGATGGGGATGGGCACGGGCACCGGCCTGGTCACTTTGGGCTCGCCGGTGGGCTGCCGGTGGCGGGCGAGGGCGCCGGTGCTCGGTCATGGGAGGTGCCAGCGGAGCAGCTCGAGGAGACGAACGGGAGGAGGGAGCGGGCGCTCGGCGCGGCGCTGGCTCGTCCGGGCCAGATCGGCTCAGGCGGGCCGCGGATGGGCTCTGGAGGGCCGCGGCGGCGGGAGCTGGTTGGGGGCGACGTGGCAGCGCACGATTCGTCGGGGGCGGCGGGCGGACACGTCCGGCGCGAGATGGACATGTCCGGCGGCGAGAGGTGGAAGAAGAGTAGGGTTCATCCGGGATTTTCGGGGGGAGAAGCATATTTATAGATAGAGGGAGCTAGGAGAGTCCAAATGGGGAGCGGTTTTCGCCCACACGATCGTGATCGAACGACCGAGAGCATGGAGGGGGTTTGGATGGGTTTTGGGCCACTTTGAAAGGGGTGTTGGGCTGCACACAAAGAGGGCTTCTGATTACCTTGTTAACCGTTGGAGTATCAAACGACCTCCAAATGGCACGAAACTTGACAGCGGTCTCACGGTGGTATACCAAGGCCGCTTGGCAAACCTCGGTCCATTCCGAGAACGTTTAACACCCTTTACACGAAAAAGAGGCGAAAGGGGACGCCGGGGACATAGGAGTGCGGATTGCAAAAGCGGACAACGGGAAAATGCTCGGAAGCATGAGACGAATACGTATGCAAAATGAAATGCACATGATGACATGATATGAAATGCAGATGATGACATGGCAAAGTGCAACACGCAAGCAAATGACATGGCAACGACGGCAAATAACTGGCGGACACCTGGCGCATCGGATCCAGGGCGTTACAGTCCCCAACACACCCAATACAATGGTAAATTGTATAGGTGCACTAGTTCGGCGAAGAGATAGTGATACAAGTGCAATATGGATGGTAGATATGTTGGGTAACGTAGCAGAAATCAAAAAAATTCTACGCTTTACCAAGATCAATCTATGGAGTTATCTAGCAACGAGGGGAAAAGGAGTGCATCTACATACCCTTGTAGATCGCGAGCGGAAGCGTTCAAGAGAACGGGGTTGATGGAGTCGTACTCGTCGTGATCCAAATCACCGATGACCAAGTGCCGAACGGACGGCACCTCCGCGTTCAACACACGTACGGTTGGGGAAGACGTCTCCTCCTTCTTGATCCAGCAAGGGGGTAGGAGAGGTTGATCGAGATCCAGCAGACGACGGCGTGGTGGTGGATGCAGTGAGGATCTCGGCAGGCTTCGCCAAGCTCTACGGAGAGGAGGAGGTGTTGGAGAGGAGAGGGGCGCCAGGATAGGTGCGGCTGCCCTCCTCCCCCCACTATATAGGCCCCTGGGGCGCCGCCCTAGGAGATCCAATCTCCAAGGGGGGGCGGCGGCCAAGGAGGGTGGCTTGCCCCCCAAGCCAAGTGGGCGCCCCCACCCCTAGGGTTTCCTGCCCTAGGCGTAGGGGGAGGCCCAAGGGGGGGCGCACCAGCCCACCAGGGGATGGTTCCCCTCCCCACTTCAGCCCATGGGGCCCTCCGGGATAGGTGGCCCCACCCGGTGGACCCCCGGGACCCTTCCGGTGGTCCCGGTACAATACCGGTGACCCCCGAAACTTTCCCGATGGCCGAAAACTGACTTCCCATATATAATTCTTCACCTTAGGACCATTCCGGAACTCCTTGTGACGTTTGGGATCTCATCAGGGACTCCCAACAACTTTCGAGTTACTGCATACTAATATCTCTACAACCCTAGCGTCACCGAACCTTAAGTGTGTAGACCCTACGGGTTCGGGAGACATGCAGACATGGCCGAGACGACTCTCCGGCCAATAACCAACAGCGGGATCTGGATACCCATGTTGGCTCCCACATGCTCCTCGATGATCTCATCGGATGAACCACGATGTCGAGGATTCAATCAATCCCGTATTCAATTCCCTTTGTCAATCGGTACGTTACTTGCCCGAGACTCGATCGTCGGTATCCCAATACCTCGTTCAATTTCGTTACCGGCAAGTCACTTTACTCGTACCGTAATTCATGATACCGTGACCAGACACTTGGTCACATTGAGCTCATTATGATGATGCATTATCGAGTGGGCCCAGAGATACCTCTCCGTCATACGGAGTGACAAATCCCAGTCTTGATTCGTACCAACCCAACAGACACTTTCGGAGATACCCGTAGTGCACCTTTATGGCCACCCAGTTACGTTGTGACGTTTGGTACACCCAAAGCACTCCTACGGTATCCGGGAGTTGCACAAACTCATGGTCTAAGGAAATGATACTTGACATTTGGAAAAGCTTTAGCAAATGAACTACACGATATTTGTGCTATGCTTAGGATTGGGTCTTGTCCATCACATCATTCTCCTAATGATGTGATCCCGTTATCAATGACATCCAATGTCCATAGTCAGGAAACCATGACTATTTGTTGATCAACGAGCTAGTCAACTAGAGGCTCACTAGGGACATGTTGTGGTCTATGTATTCACACATGTATTACGATTTCCGGATAACACAACTATAGCATGAATAATAGACAATTATCATGAACAAAGAAATATAATAAAAACCATTTTATTATTGCCTCTAGGGCATATTTCCCACAAGATTTAGGTTTTTGTAATCTGAAAATATATAAACAACAAGGTAATTAATAATAAAAGTGACCACGAACGGTATTGCAATGCTAGGAAACAAGGCCTAGGGTTCATACTTTCACTAGTGCAAGTTCTCTCAACAATAATAACATAATTGGATCACATAACTATCCCTCAACATGCAATAAAGAGTCACTCCAATGTCACTAATAGCGGAGAACAAACGAAGAGACTATGGTAGGGTACGAAACCACCTCAAAGTTATTCTTTCTGATCAAGCTAGTCAAGAGTCCGTAGTAAAATAACACAAAGCTATTCTTTCCGTTCGATCTATCATAGAGTTTGTACTAGAATAACACCTTAAGACACAAATCAACCAAAATCCTAATGTCACCTAGATACTCCAATGTCACCTCAAGTATCCGTGGGTATGATTATACGATATGCATCACACAATCTCAGATTCATCTATTCAAACCAACACAAAGTACTTCAAAGAGTGCCCCAAAGTTTCTACCAGAGAATCAAGACGAAAACGTGTGCCAACCCCTATGCATAGGTTCATGGGCGGAACCCGCAAGTTGATCACCAAAACATGCATCAAGTGGATCACGTGATATCCCATTGTCACCACAGTTAAGCACGGCAAGACATACATCAAGTGTTCTCAAATCCTTAAAGACTCAATCCGATAAGATAACTTCAAAGGGAAAACTTAATCCATCACAAGAGAGTAGAGGGGGAGAAACATCATAAGATCCAACTATAATAGCAAAGCTCGCGATATATCAAGATCGTGCCGAATCAAGAACACGAGAGAGAGAGAGAGAGAGAGAGAGAGAGAGAGAGAGAGAGAGATCAAACACATAGCTACTGGTACATACCCTCAGCCCCGAGGGTGAACTACTCCCTCCTCGTCATGGAGAGCGGCGGGATGATGAAGATGGCCACTGGTGAGGGATCCCCCCTCCGGGAGGTGCTGGAACAAGGTCCCGATTGGTTTTTGGTGGCTACAGAGGCTTGCGGCGGCGGAACTCCCGATCTATTCTGCTCTTCGATGTTTTAGGGTATATGGACATATATAGGCGAAAGAAGTCGGTCAGGGGAGCCACAAGGGGCCCACAAGGGTGGGGGCGCGCCTCCCTGCCTCGTGGCCACCTTGAAGCTTCCCTGACTTCAACTCCAAGTCTCCTGGATTACGTTCGTTCCAAAAATCACGCTCCCGAAGGTTTCATTCCGTTTGGACTCCGTTTGATATTCCTTTTTTGCGAAACACTGAAACAAGGGAAAAAACAGATGCTGGCACTGGGCTCTGGGTTAATAGGTTAGTCCCAAAAATAATATAAAAGTGCATAGTAAAGCCATTAAACATCCAAGATGGATAATATAATAGCGTGAATACTTCATAAATTATAGATACGTTGGAGACGTATCAGGAGGGGAGTACAAGAAATTAAACTCTTTTTTCCAAACACTTGGCATATCACATCATGTGTCTTGCCCTCATGCTCACCAACAAAACGGTTCTGCCGAACGTAAGCATAGGCATATCATTGAAGTTGGTCTTGCACTTCTCGCAGGAGCCTCCATGCCCTTAAAATTCTGGGATGAATCATTTCTCACTATTGTCCACATTACTAATATGCTCCCTAGTCGGGTCATAAACAATAAAACACCCACCGAGAGGCTTCTTCATGTCAAACCAAACTACACCTCTCTACGTGTTTTTGGTTGTGCGTTTTGGCCCAATCTCAGTCCATACAACTCCCGCAAACTCATGTTCCGATCAAAACAGTGTGTTTTCTCGGCTATAGTGCTCAACACAAGGGGGTGAAGTGTCTAGATGTCTCTACTAGACGTGTCTATATTTCGCGAGAT
The DNA here is from genome assembly GCA_021605205.1 of Aegilops longissima. Taxonomy (NCBI): domain Eukaryota; kingdom Viridiplantae; phylum Streptophyta; class Magnoliopsida; order Poales; family Poaceae; genus Aegilops; species Aegilops longissima. The sequence continues at coordinate 450,842,718 of CM038676.1, read as the reverse complement.
GTTGTCTTTAATGAGACCAAATTCCCCTTTGCCGATCTCCACCCTAATGCCGGTGCCCTACTCCACAAACAAATCCTTCTCCTTTCACCATCTCTCACTGGTCTTGATGAAGGGGAACATAACCGTGATGATCATATGTTGACTAACTCTCAAACCACTGTGCACTACTAGGGAAAACCCTAATAGTAGCGCGGGTTTTGATGCTATCAGCAGTGCGGGTAGCCGCGCTACTACTACGGAGCTACAGCTAACAGTTAGTAGTAGCGCGGTATAAACCAGCGCTACTACTATTGACTATATCAGTAGCGCTTTTATGGAACTCGCTACTATTAAGTAGTTGTAGCACTTTTCTATCCCCGCGCTACTGTTGTATATTTCATCATCTTTCCCTATTCCCTGCCTCGTTTCACGTTTCAATTTATAGTTTATAAATTGCAGCTTCACATGTACCAGATAACAATATCATTAACCACAATACCATATAGTCATACATTAGTCATACAATAGCATAAAGCATTATAGGTACTCATACATAGTCAACATGCATCCTCACATGAATATAGCATATATGATAAGCAGTACAGACTAGGTAGTCTAACAGCCACACATATATAGCAGTTCTACTAGGTATATATAGTCATACAGCCACACACATATGTAGTTCTAGATGATATCGATGACAATCATCATCCTCAAGCCTGGGCGGTGGGCGATCCTGATAGTAATTAGGATGGCCTATCCAACACGAAGATTCTTGCCAACGAGGAATCTCTTCCACCCAACGGAGTTTAAGTGTGTGCGACCGTCCGTGTCCACGCCGTAAAATGCAGGTGGTGACGGCCCCTTGCGGTAAGGCGTGGTCCAAATGAGCCTTCTTCATCAGGCTCGATACCACAACTCACAGATAGGCTCTTTGGCAATTTCTGAATAAGAAAAACATATCAATTAATAAGTAGCCTCGCACATACTTTTGCAAATATATTTCAAGTAAGAATAGATTTCTACTCTATCAAAAGACACAGTACCACACATTTCTACTAAGCATAAATTCTACTAATAAGTATATATGGATTATCTACACTATTAATAGTTCCTTGGATTTTACACTAATAAGCATGTGATCGGACTCTACACTAAAGCATATCATCGGATTCACTAAGCATATCATTGGATAATTTGCATTTGTAAGTATAACAATAAAGCATATCATCGGATTCACTAAGCATATCAAATTACTAAAGTTAGTGTAACATACCATATCATGCCGATCGACCATGTTACTTGTCAGGCGGGTCATGAATGGCACCCCGAAAAAGTCATCACGTGGTGGCCAAAATTATGTCCCATAGGTTGCACACCTCCTCCTCGCCCAGCCTCATTCTTTGAGCTACGATGGCTTCATGAAGTGGGTCCTCATCAACTTCATCATCTTCATCATCTTCCACCTTGTTGATATAAATGACATCCAGCTTGGGTCTTTCTACTCTGAAGGAGAAGCTGATCAACTTGAAGGAAATATGCCCTAGAGGCAATAATAAAGTTATTATTTATTTCCTTATATCATGATAAATTTTTATTATTCTTGCTAGAATTGTATTAACCGGAAACATAATACATGTGTGAATACATAGACAAACATAGTGTCACTAGTATGCCTCTACTTGACTAGCTCGTTAATCGAAGATGGTTGAGCTTCCTAGCCATGGACATGAGTTGTCATTTGATTAACGGGATCACATCATTAGGAGAATGATGTGATTGACTTGGCCCATTCCGTTAGCTTAGCACTTGATCGTTTAGTATGTTGCTATTGCTTTCTTCATGACTTATACATGTTCCTATAACTATGAGATTATGCAACTCCCGTTTACCGGAGGAACACTTTGTGTGCTACCAAACGTCACAACGTAACTGGGTGATTATAAAGGTGCTCTACAGGTGTCTCCGAAGGTACTTGTTGAGTTGGCGTATTTCGAGATTAGGATTTGTCAATCCAATTGTCGGAAAGGTATCTCTGGGCCCTCTCGGTAATGCACATCACTATAAGCCTTGCAAGCATTGTAACTAATGAGTTAGTTGCAAGATGATATATTACGGAACTAGTAAAGAGACTTGCCGGTAACGAGATTGAACTAGGTATTGAGATACCGATGATCGAATCTCGGGCAAGTAACATACCAATGACAGGAACAACGCATGTTGTTATGCGGTTTGACCGATAAAGATCTTCGTAGAATATGTAGGAGCCAATATGAGCATCCAGGTTCCGCTATTGGTTATTGACCGGAGACGGGTCTCGGTCATGTCTACATAGTTCTCGAACCCGTAGGGTCCGCACGCTTAAAGTTTGGTGACGATCAGTATTAGGAGTTTTTGTGTTTTGATGTACCGAAGGTAGTTCGGAGTCCTGGATATGATCACGGACATGACGAGGAGTCTCGAAATGGTCGAGACATAAAGATCGATATATTGGACGACTATATTCGGACACTAGAAGTGTTCCGAGTGGTTTCGGAGAAAACCGGAGTACCGGGGGGTTACCGGAACCCCCCGGGGAGTTAATTGGGCCTTATGGGCCTTAGTGGGAGAAGAAGAGGGGCGGCCAGGGCAGCCGCGCGCCCCCTCCCCCTCTAGTCTGATTTGGAAAAGGAGGGGGGCGGCGCCCCCCTTTTTCCTTCTCCTCCTCTCTCCCTTCCTTCCCTCTCCTACTCCAACAAGGAAAAGGAGGAGTCCTACTACTGGTGGGAGTAGGACTCCCCCCTTGGCGCGCCCTCCTCCTGGCCGGATGCCTCCCCCCTTGCTCCTTTATATACGGGGGCAGGGGCACCTCTAAACACACAAGTTGATCTGTTGATCTATTCCAGCCGTGTGCGGTGCCCCCCTCCACCATATTCCACCTCGGTCATATCGTAGTGGTGCTTAGGCGAAGCCCTGCATCGGCAGCAACATCATCAGCGTCATCACGCCGTCGTGCTGACGGAACTCCCCCATGAAGCTCTGCTGGATCGGAGTTCGCGGGACGTCATCGAGATGAACGTGTGCTGAACTCGGAGGTGCCGTACGTTCGGTACTTGGATCGGTCGGATCGTGAAGACGTACGACTACATCAACCGCGTTGTGCTAACGCTTCGCTTCGGTCTCACGAGGGCGTGGACAACACTCTCCCCTCTCGTTGCTATGCATCACCATGATCCTGTATGTGCGTAGGAATTTTTTTGAAATTACTACGTTTCCCAACAGTGGCATCCGAGCCAGGTTTTATGCGTAGATGTTATATGCACGAGTAGAACACAAGTGAGTTGTGGGCAATACAAGTCATACTGCTTACCAGCATGTCATACTTTGGTTCGGCGGTATTATTGGATGAAGCGGCCCGGACTGACATTACGCGTACGCTTACGCGAGACTGATTCTACCGACGTGCTTTGCACACAGGTGGCTGGCGGGTGTCAGTTTCTCCAACTTCAGTTGAACCCAGTGTGGCTACGCCCGGTCCTTGAGAAGTTTAAAACATCGCTAACTTGACGAACTATCGTTGTGGTTTTGATGCGTAGGTAAGAACAGTTCTTGCTCAGCCCGTAGCAGCCACGTAAAACTTGCAACAACAAAGTAGAGGACGTCTAACTTGTTTTTGCAGGGCATGTTATGATGTGATATGGTCAAGGCATGATGCTATATTTTATTGTCTGAGATGATCATGTTTTGTAACCGAGTTATCGGCAACAGGCAGGAGCCATATGGTTGTCGCTTTATTGTATGCAATGCAATGCATACAAGTAATTGCTTTACTTTATCACTAAGCGGTAGCGATAGTCGTAGAAGCAATAGTTGGCGAGACGACAATGATGCTACGATGGAGATCAAGGTGTCGCGCCGGTGACGATGATGATCATGACGGTGCTTCGGAGATGGAGATCACAAGCACAAGATGACGATGGCCATATCATATCACTTATATTGATTGCATGTGATGTTTATCTTTTATGCATCTTATTTTGCTTTGATTGACGGTAGCATTATAAGATGATCTCTCACTAAATTTCAAGATAAAAGTGTTCTCCCCAGTATGCACCGTTGCCAAAGTTAAATCGTGTCGAGACACCACATGATGATCGGGTGGGATAAGCTCTACGTTCATCTACAACGGGTGCAAGCCAGTTTTGCACACGCAGAATACTCGGGTTAAACTTGACGAGCCTAGCATATGTAGATATGGCCTCGGAACACTAAGACCGAAAGGTCGAGCGTGAATCATATAGTAGATATGATCAACATAGTGATGTTCACCATTGATAACTACTCCATCTCACGTGATGATCAGACATGGTTTAGTTGATTCGGATCAGGTGATCACTTAGATGATTAGAGGGATGTCTATCTAAGTGGGAGTTCTTAAGTAATATGATTAATTAAACTTAAATTTATCATGAACTTAGTACCTGATAGTATTTTTCTTGTCTATGTTGATTGTAGATAGATGGCCCGTGTTGTTGTTCCGTTGAATTTTAATGCGTTCCTTGAGAAAGCAAAGTTGAAAGATGATGGTAGCAATTACACGGACTGGGTCCATAACTTGAGGATTATCCTCATTGCTGCCTGTAAGAATTACGTCCCGAAAGCACTGCTAGGTGCCGAACCTGCTGCAGATGCTGGCCGACGGCGTTAAGAACGTCTGGCGAGCAAAGCTGATGACTACTCGATAGTTCGAGTGTGCCATGCTTTACGGCTTAGAACCGGGCTTCAACGATGTTTTGAGCGTCATGGAGCATATGAGATGTTCCAGAGTTGAAGTTAATATTTCAAGCAAATGCCCGGATTGAGAGATATGAAGTCTCCAATAAGTTCTACAATTGCAAGATGGAGGAGAATAATTCATCGGTGAACATATACTCAAAATGTGCGGGTATAATAATCACTTGATTCAACTAGGAGTTAATCTTACGGATGATAGTGTCATTGATGAATTCTTCAATCACTGCCACCAAGCTACAAGAGCTTCGTGATGAACTATAATATGCAAGGGATGGATAAGACAATTCCCGAGCTCTTCGCGATGCTAAAGGCTGCGGAGGTAGAAATCAAGAAGGAGCATCTAGTGTTGATGGTCAACAAGACCACCAGTTTCAAGGAAAAGGGAAAAGGGAAGAAGAAGGGGAACTTCAAAAATAACAGAAAACAAGTTGCTGCTCAAGAGAAGAAACCCAAGTCTGGACCTAAGCACGAGGCCGAGTGCTTCTCTGCAGCAGACCGACACCGAAGCGGAACTGCCCCAAGTATTTGGCGGATAAGAAGGATGGCAAGGTGAACAAAGGTATATGTGATATACATGTTATTGATGTGTACCTTACCAGAGCTCGCAGTAGCTCCTGGGTATTTGATACTAGTTCTGTTGCTAATATTTGCAACTCGAAACAGGGACTACGGATTAAGCGAAGACTGGCTAAGGACGAGGTGACGATGCACGTGGGAAATGGTTCCAAAGTCGATGTGATCGTCGTCGGCACGCTACCTCTACATCTACCTTCAGGATTAGTTTTAGACCTAAATAATTGTTATTTGGTGCCAGCGTTAAGCATGAACATTATATCTGGATCTTGTTTGATGCGAGGTGGTTATTCATTTAAATCTGAGAATAATGGTTGTTCTATTTATATGAGTAATATCTTTTATGGTCATGCACCCTTAAAGAGTGGTCTATTTTTGATGAATCTCGATAGTAGTGATACACATATTCATAATGTTGAAGCCAAAAGATGCAGAGTTGATAATGATAGTGCAACTTATTTGTGGCACTGTCGTTTGGGTCATATTGGTATAAAGCACATGAAGAAACTCCATACTGATGGACTTTTGAAATCACTTGATTATGAATCACTTGGTACTTGTGAACCATGCCTTATGGGCAAGATGACTAAAACGCTGTTCTCCGGAACAATCGAGCGAGCAACAGATTTGTTGGAGATCATACATACTGATGTATGTGGTCCGATGAATGTTGAGGCTCACGGCGGATATCGTTATTTTCTCACCTTCACAGATGATTTGAGCAGATATGGGTATATCTACTTAATGAAACATAAGTCTGAAACATTTGAAAAGTTCAAAGAATTTCAGAGTGAAGTGGAAAATCATCATAACAAGAAAATAAAGTTTCTACGATCTGATCGTGTAGGAGAATATTTGAGTTACGAGTTTGGTCTACATTTGAAACAATGCAGAATAGTTTCGCAACTCACACCACCCGGAACACCACAGCGTAATGGTGTGTCCGAACGTCGTAATCATACTTTACTAGATATGGTGCGATCTATGATGTCTCTTACTGATTTACCGCTATCATTTTGGGGTTATGCTTTAGAGACGGCTGCATTTACGTCAAATTGGGCACCATCAAAATCCGTTGAGACGACGCCTTATGAACTGTGGTTTGGCAAGAAACCAAAGTTGTCATTTCTTAAAGTTTGGGGCTGTGATGCTTATGTGAAAAAGCTTCAACCTGATAAGCTCGAACCCAAATCGGAGAAATGTGTCTTCATAGGATACCCAAAGGAAACTGTTGGGTACACCTTCTATCACAGATCCGAAGGCAAGACATTCGTTGCTAAGAATGGATCCTTTCTAGAGAAGGAGTTTCTCTCGAAAGAAGTGAGTGGGAGGAAAGTAGAAATTGATGAGGTAACTGTACCTGCTCCCTTATTGGAAAGTATTTCATCACAGAAACCGGTTCCTGTGACACCTACACCAATTAGTGAGGAAGCTAATGATATTGATCATGAAACTTCAGATCAAGTTACTACGGAACCTCGTAGGTCAACCAGAGTAAGATCCGCACCAGAGTGGTACGGTAATCCTATTCTGGAGGTCATGTTACTTGACCAAGGCGAACCTACGAACTATGAAGAAGCGATGGTGAGCCCAGATTCCATAAAATGGCTTGAGGCCATGAAATCTGAGATGGGATCCATGTATGAGAACAAAGTGTGGACTTTGGTTGACTTGCCCGATGATCGGCAAGCCATTGAGAATAAATGGATCTTCAAGAAGACTGACGCAGCCGGTAATGTTACTGTCTATAAAGCTCGACTTGTTGCGAAAGGTTTTTGACAAGTTCAAGGAATTGACTACGTTGAGACTTTCTCACCCGTAGCAATGCTTAAGTCTGTCCGAATCATGTTAGCAATTGCCGCATTTTATGATTATGAAATTTGGCAAATGTATGTCAAAACTGCATTCCTGAATGGATTTCTGGAAGAAGAGTTGTATATGATGCAACCAGAAGGTTTTGTCGATCCAAAGGGAGCTAACAAAGTGTGCAAGCTCCAGCAATCCATTTATGGACTGGTGCAAGCCTCTCGGAGTTGGAATAAACGTTTTGACAGTGTGATCAAAGCATATGGTTTTATACAGACTTTTGGAGAAGCCTATATTTCAAGAAAGTGAGTGGGAGCTCTGTAGCATTTCTAATATTATATGTGGATGACATATTGCTGATTGGAAATGATATAGAATTTCTGGATAGCATAAAAGGATATTTGAATAAGAGTTTTTCAATGAAACCTCGGTGAAGCTGCTTATATATTGGGCATCAAGATCTATAGAGATAGATCAAGACGCTTAATTGGACTTTCACAAAGCACATACCTTGACAAAGTTTTGAAAAAGTTCAAAATGGATCAAGTAAAGAAAGGATTCTTGCCTGTGTTACAAGGTGTGAAGTTGAGTCAGACTCAATGCCCGACCACTGCAGAAGATAGAGAGAAAATGAAAGATGTTCCCTATGCTTCAGCCATAGGCTCTATCATGTATGCAATGTTGTATACCAGACCTGATGTGTGTCTTGCTATTAGCCTAGCAGGGAGGTACCAAAGTAATCCAGGAGTGGATCACTGGACAGCGGTCAAGAACATCCTGAAATACCTGAACAGGACTAAGGATATGTTTCTCATTTATGGAGGTGACAAAGAGCTCGTCGTAAATGGTTACGTTGATGCAAGATTTAACACTGATCCGGACGATTCTAAATCACAAACCGGATACGTGTTTACATTGAACGGTGGAGCTGTCAGTTGGTGCGGTTCTAAACAAAGCGCCGTGGCGGGATCTACATGTGAAGCAGAGTACATAGCTGCTTCGGAAGCAGCAAATGAAGGAGTCTGGATGAAGGAGTTCATATCCGATCTAGGTGTCATACCTAGTGCATCGGGTCCAATGAAAACCTTTTGTGACAATACTGGTGCAATTGCCTTGGCAAAGGAATCCAGATTTCACAAGAGAACCAAGAACATCAAGAGACGCTTCAATTCCATCCGGGACCAAGTCTAGGTGGGAGACATAGAGATTTGCAAGATACATACGGATCTGAATGTTGCAGACCCGTTGACTAAGCCTCTTCCACGAGCAAAACATGATAAGCACCAAGACTCCATGGGTGTTAGAATCATTACTGTGTAATCTAGATTTTTGAATCTAGTGCAAGTGGGAGACTGAAGGAAATATGCCCTAGAGGCAATAATAAAGTTATTATTTATTTCCTTATATTATGATAAATGTTTATTATTCATGCTAGAATTGTATTAACCAAAAACATAATACATGTGTGAATACATAGACAAACATAGTGTCACTAGTATGCCTCTACTTGACTAGCTCGTTAATCGAAGATGGTTGAGTTTCCTAGCCATGGACATGAGTTGTCATTTGATTAACGTGATCACATCATTAGGAGAATGATGTGATTGACTTGAACCATTCCAATAGCTTAGCACTTGATGGTTTAGTATGTTGCTATTGCTTTCTTCATGACTTATACATGTTCCTATAACTATGAGATTATGCAACTCCCGTTTACCGGAGGAACACTTTGTGTGCTACCAGACGTCACAACGTAACTAGGTGATTATAAAGGTGCTCTACAGGTGTCTCCGAAGGTACTTGTTGAGTTGGCGTATTTCGAGATTAGGATTTGTCAATCCGATTGTCGGAAAGGTATCTCTGGGCCCTCTCGGTAATGCACATCACTATAAGCCTTTCAAGCATTGTAACTAATGAGTTAGTTGCAAGATGATGTATTACAGAACGAGTAAAGAGACTTGCCGGTAACGAGATTGAACTAGGTATTGAGATACCGACGATCGAATCTCGGGCAAGTAACATACCGATGACAAAGGGAACAACGTATGTTGTTATGCGGTTTGACCGATAAAGATCTTCGTAGAATATGTAGGAGCCAATATGAGCATCCAGGTTCCACTATTGGTTATTGACCGGAGACGTGTCTCGGTCATGTCTACATAGTTCTCGAACCCGTAGGGTCCGCACGCTTAAAGTTTGGTGACGATCGGTATTATGAGTTTTTGTGTTTCGATGTACCGAAGGTAGTTTGGAGTCCCGGATATGATCACGGACATGACGAGGAGTCTCAAAATGGTCGAGACGTAAAGATCGATATATTGGACGACTGTATTCGAACACCGGAAGTGTTCCGAGTGGTTTCGGAGAAAACCGGAGTGCCGGGGGGTTACCGGGACCCCCCGGGGAGTTAATTGGGCCTTATGGGCCTTAGTGGGAGAAGAAGAGGGGCGGCCAGGGCAGTCGCGCGCCCCCTCCCCCTCTAGTCCGAATTGGACAAGGAGGGGGCGGCGCCCCCCTTTTTCCTTCTCCTCCTCTCTCCCTTCCTTCCCTCTCCTACTCCAACAAGGAAAAGGAGGAGTCCTACTCCGTGGGAGTAGGACTCCCCCTGGCGCGCCCTCCTCCTGGCCGGACGCCTCCCCCCTTGCTCCTTTATATACTGGGGCAGGGGGGCACCTCTAAACACACAAGTTGATCTGTTGATCTATTCCAGCCGTGTACGGTGCCCCCCTCCACCATATTCCACCTCGGTCATATCGTAGCGGTGCTTAGGTGAAGCCCGGCGTCGGTAGCAACATCATCACCGTCATCACGCCGTCGTGCTGACAGAACTCTCCCATGAAGCTTTGCTGGATCGGAGTTCGTGGGGCGTAATCGAGCTAAACATGTGCTGAACTCGGAGGTGCCGTACGTTCGGTACTTGGATCAGTCGGATCGTGAAGACGTACGACTACATCAACCGTGTTGTGCTAACGCTTCCGCTTTCGGTCTACGAGGGTACGTGGAAAACACTCTATCCTCTCGTTGCTATGCATCACCATGATCCTGTGTGTGCGTAGGAAAATTTTGAAATTACTACGTTCCCCAACACAACTCACCACGAGTAACATGCATGCGCGCGAGGAAAAAGGACCCATCCATCTCCTCCAATCTATGACATATTGCGTCCTTTCTCGACCTCCATAGTGTAGGGCCCCCTAGGAGCCTCAAAGGTCACAGTGTCTCCTGTCAGCTTGTTGAATTTCAATCTCACATTGCATGGGACGATCTTGTAAAAAAAAGCAAAATGACACAATGCAGTAATGCCAACACTAAAAACAAAATAGTTGTTACATTTCATATAATTTCTTACCGCCGCATGACGAAAACTCAAATGGAAGTAGATGCTTAACAGCTTGCCGGTTGCAAGGCTGCTGCGGGCGCACCTTGACTTGCACAATCGACATGGTGGTGGTGGTGGCGCCATTTTCCTAAAGCAATATGAGCAAAGGATTAACGATCCACTTCACAGGAAAGAAAAACAGTAGCATGTGATATTTTTGGTTCTTCTTCAGTTATATTTTCATAGTGGAACCCGATCCCAAAAAGTAAACAACAAGCTCTTAATTAACTTACTAACACCTACTAAAGATTCTTCCGCGAGAAGAAATTTGATGGACAATTATAATCCTAAGATCTAGTAACATATAAGATGACAAGGTACCACCTACCAAAGCATTTCAGTGGCACCTATTGCCGAAAAAACTTTTCACAAATATCTACCAAATCAGGGTACCACCTACCAAGATATTTCATCTAATTTGGCCCCTATTGCCTAAGATAACTAATTAAAAAAACAAGTGGCAAATTTAATTGGGATTAACTTAGCACTTGCAAACCAAATACTTGTATCAAAACCAATATCTAGCAGATCACGATACCACCTACCAAAGCATTTCAACTAAATTGGCACCTACATTTTGCCAAAAAATAACTTATTACAGAAAAACAAAAGCATATAGTTATCCATGTACAGAAAAAATAACAATAAAAGGGTGCGTTTCTTTCCAAGCATCTAGCTAGGTCGTGCCAAATCTTCAGACGTAACGAACTACACCTCACTACGCCGCTGCCTATCCATCTGAAATTCGTAAGCCCTCGCTGCATCTAGCTAGGGCAACCCTCGGGGGGTGTTGACGAGGAGGGGGGATGGCATGGTGATCTCGGTCGGGGATGATGACGAGGGGAAGGCCGGTGACTTTCCTATGAGAGGGGGCAACGGCAGCGGCCGGCGAGGGGATCGAGGGCGGTCGGCCAAAGGCGCCCGGCCAGAGCTCGCGGGCGGTGACAGAGTGGGCGGCGAGAGGGTGGAGGACTAGCGGAGGGGGCGAGAGGGGGAGGAGCATTACCTGCGACGGCGGTGGCGGTGGCGCGCGGTGGCGGAGGAGAAACCCTAACCACAGCTGCCGACGTCGAGCGGAGGGGGACGATTGAAAGAGATGAGGGTGCGGGGGGCCGCCCCGTGGGTTTTCTTTTGCTGTATCATTAGCGCTGGACCAGGGAGCGCGCTACTGTTAAGCCCAGTGGCAGTAGCACTTTGCCTGAAAAAAATGCTACTGCTAAGGCTAAGCATGTAAAAAAACATCAAAAATATACATTGGTCATTATTCATCTTTTTGTGTAGAATCTAAATAGTCAACATGAATCCTCACCTGTATAGGTGCTACGTCTTGAGCTTGCCTTGGTTTTCCTCGAAGAGGAGAGGGTGATGCAGCAAGTGTAGCGTAAGTATTTCCCTCAGTTTTTGAGAACCAAGGTATCAATCCAGTAGGAGGCTTCTCAAAAGTCCCACGAACCTACACAAACAAACTGAGAACTCGCAACCAACGCAATAAAGGGGTTGTCAATCCCTTCACGGCCACTTGCGAAAGTGAGATCTAATAAAGATAGTATATTTTTGGTATTTTATAGTATAGATGCAAATAAAAGTAGATTGGGAGCAAATATGATAAGAGATAGACCCGGGGGCCATAGGTTTCACTAGTGGCTTCTCTCAAGATAGCATAAGTATTACGGTGGGTGAACAAATTACTGTCGAGCAATTGATAGAAAAGCGCATAGTTATGAGATTATCTAGGCATGATCATGTATATAGGCATCACGTCCATAACAAGTAGACCGACTCCTGCCTGCATCTACTACTATTACTCCACACAAGATTGAACCCAAAGCTAAGCACTTCTCCCATGGCAAGAAAGATCAATCTAGTAGGCCAAACCAAACTGATAATTCAAAGAGACATGCAAAGATAACTTAATCATACATAAAAGAATTCAGAGAAGATTCAAATATTATTCATAGATAAACTTGATCATAAACCCACAATTCATCGGATCTCGACAAACACACCGCAAAAAGAGTTTACATCGAATAGATCTCCACAAGAGAGGGGGAGAACAATGTATTGAGATCCAAAAAGAGAGAAGAAGCCATCTAGCTAATAACTATGGACCCGTAGGTCTGTGGTAAACTACTCACAACTCATCGGAGGGGCAAGGATGTTGATGTAGAGGCCCTCCGTGGTTGATTCCCCCTCCGGCAGAGTGCCGACAAGGGCTCCAAGTTGGGATCTCGCGGATACAGAAGGTTACGGCGGTGGAAATTGTGGTTCATGGTGCCCCTGGATGTTTTCGGGGTATGTAGGTATATATAGGAGGAAGAAGTACGTCGGTGGCTGCCCGAGGGGCCCACGAGACAGGGGCGCGCCCTATAGGGGGGTGGCGCCCTCCTATCTCGTGGAGGCCTCAGCTGCTTCTTGACTTGCACTCCAAGTCCTCTGGATCACGTTTGTTCCAAAAATCACGCTCCCGAAGGTTTCATTCGGTTTGGACTCCGTTTGATATTCCTTTTCTTCGAAATACTGAAATAGGCAAAAAAACAGCAATATGGGTTGGGCCTCCGGTTAGTAGGTTAGTCCCAAAAATGGTATAAATGTGTAAAATAAAGCCCATAAACATCCAAAAGGGGTAATATAATAGCATGGAACAATCAAAAATTATAGATACATTGGAGACGTATCAAGCATCCCCAAGCTTAATTCCTGCTCGTCCTCGAGTAGGTAAATGATAAAAGAGAATTTTTGATGTGGAATGCTACCTAGCATAATTCATAATGTAATTTTCTTTATTGTGGCATGAATGTTCAGATCCAAATGAATACAAAATAAAAGTTCATATTGATAAAAGAAATAGCAATACTTCAAGCATACTAATCAAAGTAATCATGTCTTCTCAAAATAGCATGGCAAAAGAAAGTTCATCCCTACAAAATCATATAGTTAGGCTATGCTTCATTTTCGTCACACAAAGATGTTCCCAACTTCTATACCCCCAATGACAAGCCAAGCAATTGTTTCATACTTAAATAATCTCAAACTTTTTCAACCTTCACGCAATACATGAGCATGAGCCATGGATATAGCACTATGGGTGGAATAGAATATGATGATGGGGATTGTGTGGAGAAGACAAAAAAGGAGAAAGTCTCACATTGACGAGGATAATCAATGGGCTATGGAGATTCCCATCAATTGATGTCAACATGAGGAGTAGGGATTGCCATGCAACGGATGCACTAGAGCTATAAATGAATGCTCAACAAAAGAAAACTAGTGGGTGTGCATCCAACTTGCTTGCTCACAAAGACCTAGGGCATTTGAGGAAGCCCATCGTAGGAATATACAAGCCAAGTTCTATAATGAAAAATTCCCACTAGTATGAAAAAGACAACTTATGAGACTCACTATATGAAAAACATGGTGCTACTTTGAAGCACAATATATGAGACTTACTACATGAAGAACAAGGTGCTACTTTGAAGCACAAGTGTGGTAAGAGGATAGTAGCATTGTCCCTTCTCTCTTTTTCTCTCATTTTTTTTATTTGGGCCTTTTCTCTTTTTTTATGGCCTCTTTTTTTTCGTCCGGAGTCTCATCCCGACTTGTGGGGGAATCATGGTCTCCATCATCCTTTCCTCACTTGGGACAATGCTCTAAAAATGATGATCATCACACTTTTATTTTCTTACAACTCAACAATTACAACTCGATACTTAGAACAAAATATGACACTATATGAATGCCTCCGTGATGTATGGGATATGCAATGAATCAAGAGTGACATGTATGAAAAATAATGCATGGTGGCTTTGCCACAAATACGATGTCAACTACATGATCATGCAATGGCAATATGACAAAAGTAAAGTATGTCATGATGATGATGAACGGAATGGTGGAAAGTTGCATGGCAATATATCTCGGAATGGCTATGGAAATGCCATAATAGGTAGGCATGGTGGCTGTTTTGAGGAAGATATAGGGAGGTTTATGTGTGATAGAGTGTATCGTATCATGGGGTTTGGATGCACCGGCGAAGTTTGCACCAACTCTCAAGGTGAAAAAATGCACGATACCGAAGAGGCTAGCAAAGGCGGAAAGGAAAAAGTGCGTATAATCCATGGGCTCAACATTAGTCAAAAGAACTCATATACTTATTGCAAAAATTTAGAAGTCATCAAAAATCAAGTACTACACGCATGCTCCTAGGGGGATAGATTGTTAGGAAAAGACCATCGCTCGTCCCCGACCGCCACTCATAAGGATGCACAAGCCAGGTACACTTCATGTTTCAAATTTGTTACACAACTTTAACCATACGTGCATGCTACGGGACTTGCTAACTTCAACACAAGCATTCTTTAAATTCATAATCACCCAACTAGCATGACTTTAATATCACTACCTCCATATCTCAAAACAATTATCAAGTATCAAATTGATCATAGCATCCAATTCACTTCCTATGATAGTTTTTATTATACCCAACTTGGATGCTCATCATTCTAGGACCAACTTTATGACCATAGCAAATACCATGCTGTTCTAAAAGACTATCAAAATAATATAAGTGAAGCATGAGAGACTAGCAATTTCTTCAAAATTAAGACACCACCATGCTCTAAAAGATATAAGTGAAGCACTAGAGGAAAAACTATCAAGCTCAAAAGATATAAGTGAAGCACATGGAGTATTCTAGCAAATTCTAATCAAATAGGCTTCTCCCAAAAGGTGTGTACAGCAAGGATGATTGTGGTAAACTAAAAAGCAAAGACTAATATAATACACGACACTCCAAGCAAAACACTTATCATGTGGTGAATAAAAATATAGCTCCAAGTAAAGTTACTAATGAACGAAAACGAAAGAGGGGATGCCTTCCCGGGGCATCCCCAAGCTTAGGCTTTTGGCTCTTCTTGAATATCTTGGGGTTCCATGGGCATCCCCAAGCTTAGGCTCTTGCCACCCTTTATTCCATAGTCCATAAAAGCTTTACCCAAAACTTGAAAACTTCACAACACAAAACTCAACAGAAAATCTTATAAGCTCCGTTAGTGAAAGAAAAAAAAACCACCATATAAGGTACTGCAATGAACTCATTCTTTATTTAATTTGGTGTTAAACCTACTGTATTCCAACTTCTCTATGGATTATAAACTATTTTATTGGCCATAGATTCATCAAAATAAGCAAACAACACACGAAAAACAGAATCTGTCAAAAACAGAACAGTCTGTAGTAATCTGTAACTAACGCAAACTTATGGAACTCAAAATATTCAGCCAAAATAGTATGACCTAGGAAATTCTTTTATTGATCAGCAGCAATTAGAATCACTATTTTATCACATTCTGGTGATTTTTAACAATTGTTTTCGTGAGCCGAAAGTTTCTGGAAATTACAGCAAGATCAAATAACTATCATCCAAGAAGATCCTATAGGTTTAACTTGGCACAAACACTAATTAAAACATAAAACCACATCTAAACATAAGGTAGATGGATTATTTATTCCTAAACAGAAGCAAAAACAAAAACATAAAGAAAATTGGGTTGCCTCCCAACTAGCGCTATCGTTTAACGCCCCTAGCTAGGCATAAAACCAAGGATAGATCTAACGAGTGCCATCTTTGGCACTAAACTCATAAGTAGCACGCATGATAGATTCATAAGGTAATTTAACTTTATTTCTTGGAAAGTGCTCCATGCCTTTCTTTAAGGGAAATTGGAATCTAATATTCCCTTCCTTCATATCAATAATCGCACCAATCGTTCTAAGGAAAGGTCTACCAAGAATAATAGGGCAAGAAAGATTGCAATCTATATCAAGAACGATAAAATCTACGGGCACCAAATTTCTATTTGCAACAATAAGAACATCATTGATCCTTCCCATAGGCTTTTTAATGGTGGAATCCGCAAGGTGCAAATTTAAAGAGCAATCATCAAGATGATGGAAACCTAGAATATCACATAAAGTTTTCGGAATTGTGGAAACACTAGCACCCAAATCACACAAAGCAAAACACTCATAATCTTTAATTCTAATATTTATAGTAGGTTCCCACTCATCATTAAATTTTCTAGGTATAGAAACTTTCAAATTAAGTTTTTCATCATAAGATTGCATCAAGGCATCAACAATAAGCTTGGTAAAAGCTTTGTTTTGACTATAAGCATGAGGAGAATTAACAACGGCTTGCAACAAGGAAATACAACCTTTTATAGAGCAATTATCATAATTAAATTCCTTGAAATCTGAGATAGTAGGTTCAACATTATTAGAAGTTGAGGATTCTCCAATCAACATTATTAGAAGTTGAGGATTCTCCAATCTCACTTTTACCAAATTTAACATTAAGATCTAAAGACTCCGAATTCTTGGGACGCCTTCTAGGCAAAGTTGATTCATCATCAGTCCCATAATCATCAACATTCATATTGCAAAACATAGATCTAATCGGTGACACATTAATAACTTTAATATCCTCATCATTATTTTCACGGAAACTAGAAGAACACGCTTTTATAAAGCTTCCTTTCTTACCACGCAATCTAGCGGTTCTTTCCTTGCAGTCGTCAATGAAAATTCTCATTACTTTGAGAGACTCATTGATATCATGCTTAGGAGAAGAAGATCCAAGTTTAAGAGAATTAACATCAAGCGAAAGTCTATCAACGTTCCTAGCCAAATCATCAACTTTGAGCAATTTTTCTTCAAGCAAAGCATTAAAATTCTTTTGAGAGATCATAAATTCTTTCACACTATTCTCAAAATCAGAGGGCATATTATTAAAATTACCATAAGAATTATTGTAGGAATTTCCATAATTATTAGAGGGATTACTAGGGAACGGTCTAGCATTAAAATTTCCTCTATAAGCATTGTTTCCAAAACTATTCCTACCAACAAAATTTACATCCATAGATTCATTATTATTCTCAATCAAGGAAGACAAAGGCATATCATTTGGATCAAGAGGAGTATTTTTAGTAGCAAACATCTTCATAAGTTCATCCATCTTTCCACTCAAAACATTGATTTCTTCTATAGCATGCACTTTTTTACTAGAAGATCTTTCGGTGTGCCATCGAGAATAATTAGCCATAATATTATCAAAAAGTTTTGTAGCATCTCCTAACGTGATTTCCATAAGCGTGCCTCCGTGGCGAATCTAAGAGATTTCTAGAAGCAAAGTTCAAACCGGCATAAATTTTTTGTATGATCATCCATAAATTCAAACCATGAGTAGGGCAATTACGAAGCATCAATTTCATTCTTTCCCATTGGGCAACATGCTCATGATCAAGTTGTTTAAAATTCATAATATCGTTCCTAAGAGTGATGATCTTAGCAGGAGGAAAATACTTAGAGATAAAAGCATCTTTGCACTTGTTCCAAGAATCAATACTATTCTTAGGCAAAGAAGAAAACCAAACTTTAGCAGATCTCTAAGTGAAAACGGAAATAACTTCAATTTGACAATATTGTTATCCGTATCTTTCTTCTTTTGCATATCACACAAATCAACAAAGTTGTTTAGATGAGTAGCGGCATCTTCGCTAGGAAGGCCGGCGAATTGATCTTTCATAACAAGGTTCGGCAAAGCGGTATTGATTTCACAAGACTCATCATTATTAAGAGGAGCAATCGGAGTACTAAGGAAATCATTATTATTGGTATTCGAGAAGTCACACAACTTGGTATTATCTTGCGCCATGGCAACAAGTAATCCAACACACATGCAAATGTAAAAAGCGGCAAGCGAAAAGAGAGAGGAGATTGGGAAAGAGAGGCGAATCAAACGCAAGGGTGAAGTGGGGAGAGGAAAACGAGAGGCAAATGGCAAATAATGTAAATCACGAGGAGATGGGTTTGTGATGGGTACTTGGTATGTCTTGACTTGAGCGAAGACCTCCCGACAGCGGCGCCGAAATCCTTCTTGCTACGTCTTGAGCTTGCGTTGGTTTTCCTCGAAGAGGAGAGGTGATGCAGCAAGTGTAGCGTAAGTATTTCCCTCAGTTTTTGAGAACCAAGGTATCAATCCAGTAGGAGGCTTCTCAAAAGTCCCACGAACCTACACAAACAAACTGAGAACTCGCAACCAACGCAATAAAGGGGTTGTCGATCCCTTCACAGCCACTTGCGAAAGTGAGATCTAATAAAGATAGTATATTTTTGGTATTTTATAGTATAGATGCAAAAAGTAAAGATGCAAATAAAAGTAGATTGGGGGCAAATATGATAAGAGATAGACCCGGGGGCCATAGGTTTCACTAGTGGCTTCTCTCAAGATAGCATAAGTATTACAGTGGGTGAACAAATTACTGTCGAGCAATTAATAGAAAAGCGCATAGTTATGAGATTATCTAGGCATGATCATGTATATGGGCATCACGTCCATAACAAGTAGACCGACTCCTGCCTGCATCTACTACTATTACTCCACACATCGATCGCTATCCAGCATGCATCTCGAGTATTAAGTTCATAAGAATAGAGTAATGCTTTAAGCAAGATGACATGATGTAGAGGGATAAACTCATGCAATATGATATAAACCCCATCTTGTTATCCTCAATGGCAACAATACAATACGTGCCTTGCAACCCTTTCTATCCTTTGGTAAGGACACATAAGATTGAACCCAAAGCTAAGCACTTCTCCCATGGCAAGAAAGATCAATCTAGTAGGCCAAACCAAACTGATAATTCAAGAGACTTGCAAAGGTAACTTAATCATACATAAAAGAATTCAGAGAGGATTCAAATATTATTCATAGATAAACTTGATCATAAACCCACAATTCATCGGATCTCGACAAACACACCGCAAAAAGAGTTTACATCGAATAGATCTCCACAAGAGAGGGGAGAACATTGTATTGAGATCCAAAAAGAGAGAAGAAGCCATCTAGCTAATAACTATGGACCCGTGGGTCTATGGTAAACTACTTACAACTCATCGGAGGGGCAAGGATGTTGATGTAGAGGCCCTCCGTGGTTGATTCCCCCCGTGAGTCTTGCAAGGGCTCAAGATGGGATCTCATGGATCTGAGAAGGTTCGGCGGTGGAAATTGTGTTTCGTGGTGCCCTGGATGTTTTCGGGTGCGAAGGTATATATAGGAGGAAGAAGTACGTCGGTGGCCGCCCGAGGGGCCCACGAGACAGGGGGCGCGCCCTATAGGGGGGCGCCCTCCTATCTCGTGGAGGCCTCGGCTGCTTCTTGACGTGCACTCCAAGTCCTCTGGATCACGTTTGTTCCAAAAATCACGCTCCCGAAGGTTTCATTCCGTTTTGACTCTATTTGATATTCCTTTTCTTTGAAATACTGAAACAGGCAAAAAAACAACAATATGGGCTGGACCTCCGGTTAGTAGGTTAGTCCCAAAAATGATATAAATGTGTAAAATAAAGCCCATAAACATTCAAAAGGGGTAATATAATAGCATGGAACAATAAAAAATTATAGATACGTTGGAGACGTATCAATAGGTACAGGTGAAGATTCATATTGCAGCCACAAATCCTACACATACAGTTCAATGAAGATCAAGTGCTCGTGATAGTTTGAGAAGTAACATATTTAAGGTGGTAAACACCCTGTTCGCTTAGCAGTATGAGACTAAACTTAATTAGTTGCAAGAGGGGATGATACTTAGCAGTAGCGAGTGTCGGAGAAATGCGCTACTACTAAGTAAGTTAGCAGTAGCGCGTCCATGAGAAGGGCTCTACTAATATACCTAGCCTAGAGGCAACACCCTGGCAATTGTAGTAGTAGCGCTCTTTTCACCTAGCACGCTGCTGCTACTGGGCTATTAGTAGCGCAGTCTTCTACAGCGCGCTACTGCTAATTAGCAGTAGCGTTTGTTTTCAAACCACACTGGTGGTAAGATTCTGTGTATAAGGTTTTCTCTAGTAGTGGTGCATGAGTTGTGTGATGATGCAGGAGATTACGCAGAAAAAAATGGAGTAGAAATTGGTGAAGAAAATAGCCTCAACAAGCCATATTCCATGTGTCCTGCCCTGGGGAGCAAATCCGCCTCGGGATCCGCAGCGGCAGACCTGCCAGCCGGATCTGCTCCGAGATCTACAGCAGCCAACGCAGCAGAATCGGCTCAGGGTTCCGCGCCCTCAGATGCGGCCGGCGCGGCCGACCGCGCCCCTG
Organism: Aegilops longissima; assembly: GCA_021605205.1. NCBI lineage: Eukaryota > Viridiplantae > Streptophyta > Magnoliopsida > Poales > Poaceae > Aegilops > Aegilops longissima. The sequence continues at coordinate 450,822,047 of CM038676.1, read as the reverse complement.
CGAGCGAGTCGGTGCACGCCACCTGTCTGCCTCCCAATGGACCCGCGGGCATCCGGTTCCCGGACCAACCGTTATGTTATAAGCGGCGTGAACAGCACTGGCCAACAGGCGCCGGACCCACCTCTGGTGTGGTGGACGCAGGGCGTCATGATGGGATCTGCCGTGCGGGATCTTCTGCGACACCGCAGCATTGTACGCCTCCACCCACGACCACAGAGGATCCGGTTGCAGATCCGGCTCCCGACACGGAGGCTGCTGGCTCGGGATCTGCCTCGGGATTGGTTTCTGCAGCACCTGAAACTCCTGTTGCTGGCTCAGGATCTTCTGTGGCGCGCATACAAGCTCCTTCACCGACATGTCGTACACGGTTACAAAAAGGGGTAATACAACCAACATGTCACAAAATATGGACTTGTATGTTCTACAGGTGAACCACACACACTTGATGAAGAACTTGCAGATGAAAACTAGAAGAAGGCCATGCATGAGGAGTATATGGCCTTGAAGAGAAACAAAACATGGCACTTGGTCCCTCCGCAGCAAGGTAAAAATCTCATAGATTGCAAGTGGGTGTTCAGGATTAAGAGAAAGTCCGATGGCACTATTGATCGCTACAAGGCAAGACTTGTGGCCTAGGACTTCAAACAACGGTATGGTATAGACTATGAGGACACATTCAGTCCTGTTGTGAAAGCTGCCATCATCCGTCTTGTTTTGTCCATTGCTGTGTCCAGGGGCTGGAGTCTCAGACAGCTAGATGTATAGAATGTGTTCCTTCATGGCGTTCTGGAAGAGGAAGTGTACATGAAACAACCTCCCGGGTTTGAAAACCAACATGCACCTTCTCATGTGTGCAAGCTTGATAAGGCACTGTATGGGTTGAAGCAAGCTCCACGAGCATGGTACTCACGTCTCAGTCATAAAATGCAAACACTTGGCTTTGTTCCTTCTAAGTCTGACACTTCATTGTTTATTTATAACAAGTGCAACACATGTATATTTGTCCTCATTTATGTTGATGATATCATTGTTACAAGTTCCTCTGATGAAGCTATCACAGGACTTTTGAAGGACTCAGTACAGAGTTTGCTCTCAAGGACCTTGGAGACTTGCATTATTTCCTAGGGATAGAAGTGAAGAAACATGAGGATGGACTTCACCTATCTCAAGAAAAATATGATGTGGATCTAGTGAAGAAAGCTGGCTTACAAGGGTGTAAACCCTCATCTACTCCATTATCCAGCTCAGAAAAACTATCTCTCACAGAAGGGCAAGCTTTGAGTCAAGAAGACAACACTAAATACAGGAGTCTCGTAGGTGCACTTCAATATCTTACACTTACAAGACCTGATATTTCTTTTGTTGTTAACAAAGTCTGATAGTTTCCTCATGCACCCACCACTGTTCACTGGACAGCTGCTAAACGCATAGTCAGATACTCTTAGCATTGGTCTTAATTTCAGCAAGTCATCATCCACACTAGTCTGTGCCTTCTCAGATTCTGATTGGGCAGGATGCCTAGATGACAGGAGGTCCACTGGTGGTTTAGCAGTGTTCTTTGGTCCTAATCTGATTTCATGGTGTGCAAGGAAGCAGGCTACTGTTTCCCGGTCCAGTACAGAGGCTGAGTACAGAGCATTGGCAAATGCTATTGCTGAAATCATATGGGTGCAGTCTATTCTGAAGGAGCTGGGTGTAAAAAGTGCCCAAGCCCCATGTCTTTGGTATGATAACTTGGGTGCCACTTATTTATCTGCTAATCCAGTTTTCATGCCAGGACAAAACACATTGAAATTGATTTCCACTTTGTGAGAGAGCGAGTGGCTCAAAAGCAACTTGAGATTCGATTTGTGCATTCCAGAGATCGGGTTGCTGATGGATTCACTAAGGCATTACCCACCAAAAGTTTTGAAGATTTCAAGCATAATCTCAACTTGATGAAGTTGTGATTAAGGGGGAGTATTAAACACAATATCTTCGGGTAGCGTGATAGCCCAGGAGGTTGCAATCTTGTGTGGCATAGTTTAGTTAGTTAGATGGATAACTCAACTATGTAACCATAAACCCTTGTCTCTATCTTTCTTCTCCCACAAGTTGTAATCTCTCCAACTGTATGCGCTATCCAGGGAGGTGCGACCCTGTCTATAAACATGCACCGCGTCCCCTCACGATGAGGTAAGACGCTTTCGCCTAACGCACAGATCATACACCAACAGATAATTATCAAAAGGAAAACTGTTTTGACCCGGACTAGATTTCGCTAAGTGTCCGAGAGACCAAGGTTGCTCTTGTGCACCTCTTTTTCTCCCCTTGCACACCTGGGTGATGGAGTAGTCAACGAGGGCGTGGTATCAGACAAAGAGAATTGGTAAATACGAGTACAAGTTAAAGAGTATATGTACCTTCTTCCTTTAAAAAACAAACTAACTTTCAGGTGCACAATAGCAGTTGCTTACGTGAAGCTCCTAAGTTACATAGCGTTATTACTAATATTGTCAGGTACTGAACAGAAATATTGAACTACCGAAAGATTAGAATGTCATCTCATGCAGTTATTGTCAAAAAATGCTCATTATGCCATTTTTCAGGTCTGGATCAGAAGTTTTTTCAATGATTTCTATAGAGTTGACTGATGTCAATGTTTGAAACAGAGTACTTAGTTAGGGTAGGAAGACTGTGACATGAAAGCTGACTGTGACATGAAAGCTATATAGATTTCCACAAAAAACTTCAGAAAAAAACAGAAAAAAGTTACCCAGAAACTTAAATAAAAAAGGATAATCTCAAGAGACAAAAAATGAACTATGTGCCTGTACCCACATTCCAGGATTGTTAGGACTGTTGAGCTGGTATGGATCCCCATGCAGGGAATCTAGCACTATATCAAAGTAACCAGACAAAGCAACCTTGTCCGCTATCTTCCTCCATCAGATAGACATTTAGCATTACTGGCAATCCCATGAGGATAGCGCTAGCTTAAGATAAATAAACTTCCATAAAGAGAAAAGAGCATAGAAGCACAGTTGTAGACCATTCCCGATCTAGTTTTCCGGCATGGAGATTAATGAGGTCAGCATTTATTTCATTATGTTCAAAATTTACTTACGCATTCGTTTTTTTGCTGATATGTATGCAAGCAAATGCAGATGTCCTATTAAGTTGAACAAATATGAAGGTATGAAGCAGACAAGGGAGACAAATTTGAACTGAAAACTACAAACAGACTACAAACAGAGATTACCATTCTGTAATTCCAGCTCCCTTTAATTCTCATACGAAATATGTTTCATCAACACCATCTACTACATGGCTGTACGGCTGTCAGGACGCAATGGCCCAAGGTCACCGTTTCTACATGCAGACTCGTCGGCTTTATCAGTGTTAAGCTATTGCTACACCATTGACAAAATTAAGTAACTGCTCCATGTTGAAGGACATGAAAAGGAAATAACATGCAAATGCAACCATTTCAGAATGGTAACTCTCACGAGAAAATAAATTCACAGTGTATCTCAGTTTCGGCACATCGAACGCTGCAAAGATAAAATGGTTCTCGGTATACATACTTTATAGGCACTAGAGTCTGGAACGCTGCAGGTGTTGGAGATTGGCCAGTTAACTCGACCAGTTGTCTTACCGGAGGTGTTGGAGATGACGGCAGTGGGCAGCGGCCCACAGCTTTGGGTGGGCAGAGCCAACAACAATCACCACACAAGTTACATAAAGACAACGAGACAAGTGGTCCAACTCTCAAAACTACAAATATCGCATTTTATTTCAGTGCTATAGTACTCCCTCCGTCCCATAATGTAAGACGTTTTTTGACACTACACTAGTGTCAAAAACGTCTTACTCCCTCCGTCCCATAATGTAAGACGTTTTTTAACACTACACTAGTGTCAAAAAACGCCTTACTCCCTCCGTCCCATAATGTAAGACGTTTTTTGACACTACACTAGTGTCAAAAAACGTCTTACATTATGGGACGGAGGTATTATAGTAATGTGTTCAGCACAAGCAGAGACTGATATGAGCAAGCACACAATACATACTGCACAGGACAGACACCTGCAGACGACCAACGATGCGGACTATAACATAAACCCTGGATGATTGCATGATGACTGGTGAAGAGTGACACTGGCCTATTAAGAAAAAAGGACCGCTAATTCAGGTTCACTTTAGGTTCTTGTTAAACCAGTCGATCATGTCTGACAGGGCTTCCTCAGCACTCTTCACAGCACCTGCGTCTTCACTTTTGTATCTCACAGTCCATCCATGAGAAACCCCAGGGAAAATCTTGACAAAGTGAGCAATCTGTAGGTTCATAAATGATCATATCAGGCTGAAAGATTTTGAGCTCCGGCTCTGCAACAATATCGTACCGATAATGTGTGTCTCCAATTTACCTACATTCTACTGTACTTTCTGGTTGCTTTTTCTCAATCTGTAACATCTATTTCTTAATTCTTCATGATACTACACTTTCGGGTGAATATAAGATAATACCTTCTTACTTCCAAGAAACTAGTCATTCACATGGATAATAACTAGTACTATTAAATGCTGCTAAGTCCAGTGACTCATAAAGTAAAATATTGCATAAGGCTAGTTGGCCCTTATTTAAAAGAAAAGATGATTGTCAGCTCCTTTGATGTCAAAAGCTAATTAGATTGGGAGGAAGTAGCAACACATTATGCTGGAACAGTCAAACAGTATACTAATCAGATACAGCTTGGCACTGAGCCATTTTCAAATTTGACAACTTAGTTATATCACATATTCCATACCTAGACAACGTCATAGTTGATTTGAAGAACTGGTTGCTCGAAATGAGAACTTACCCCAGAGTTAGAAGAGGATAGAACCTGCTCGAACCGCTTGACCAATTCTGGTGGGGATGTTTTGTCAGTTTCAGCTCCAAGTATAGCGATGGGGCATTTCACCTCTGAAATATAGCACATGTCATAGTGTAAGAATCTGAAGCCTTTCAAATGGAACAATGTTAAGTATGTATCTTGAATTCTCAAGGAAGATATCTTACCTTTGATATCGTCAACAGTAACAAAAGAAGGGTGTGACATAACAGCTGCCTGTATCTCATTAGCTTTCGCTAATTCTGCAACTCCCTTTGCTGATATGTAAGGAGAAGCATAATGCTTAGCAGGTTAAACCTTATACTTTGGGTTCAGATGTAATAAAACAAAACTGTGCTTACCACCCCAACAATAACCTGCAGCCCCAACAGTAGATACTCCTTGTTCTTTTAGAGCAGCAATAACAGGTTTTGCCTCTTCAAATGCTTTTCCCTGTATAAAGGAACAATTCATTCGTTTATACTCCCTCTTTTTCGAGAAAACGCAAAGATCTTTGCGTTTCATTGCAGTGAAGAGAAGGGATAGTACATTCCTCCTAGGAGGCTGGGGTTACAAAGATTGTGCTCTCGATCAGTAGACATTCCAGGATGTGGGCAGGACTACCCTGAGCCCCTTTGCCCCGGCTTGTGCCCAGCATTTGGCTTCCGTTTTAATCCTATCCACTAATGCTTCTATCGATGGCCGCGTTTTTTCTAAGACGCATTCATTGCGCTGCTTCCAGATCATCCAAGGGACTAGCATGGCTATGGACTGCAGTCCTTTGCGCAGCCCGTGCGGTGTCTCTCCCTTCGTTCGCTGCCACCAGTCTGCAAGTGATGGCTCATTGTGTGGTGGCTGTGCTGGGATGCGCGTCCAGTCCAGGGTGGCGTGCCAGGCTTGCTGCGCGAAAGGGCAGGTCAGAAGTGTTAGATGTGTATACCCCTTTTCGGTTTATCCCCATTGTATAAGGGGTCTCTTGCACTTTACCACACACCTGTATATGTATTGGCCTTTGGCCCTCCTGAGAATACAGTTGCTACTCATCCAACATGGTATCAGATGTTAGGTTCCCCTCTCCCCTGCACGCTGCAACTCCGTGCTAGCTCCTCTCCCGATCCATCCTCTGCCGGCTCCCCTCGCCGTGGATCCAGTCAACCCGGCTCTCCTCGCGGATCTCTTTGCCGCGGACCTGGCCATCCATTTCGCGCTCGTGTCCGCAGCCGCCCGTAGGTGTCGCCCCTGTCCACCGGCTACTCTGCCTGCGGCCGCTGCTGCTGGCCTCGTGCCCCGCCCGGCTGCCGTCGGCTCCCGCACCGTCCGGCCGCCGCCGCCACTGGCCGCGCTGCCGCCGCCTCCCGGCGCGCTGCCGCCGCCTCCCAGCAGCGCGACCTCGCGCCGACCGGCCGCCACGCCTCCGGCTGCGCTGGCGCGCGCGCGCCCGCCCGTCGCCTCGACGAGCTCGGTTCGCCCGCCGCCCCTACTCGTGCGCCCGGTTTGCTCTCCTCTGGATCGAGGCCCTCGTGCCCTACTCTATCTCTGGATCGAGACGTCCGCTCGCGGTTGGCCTCGCGTGCGTCTTGGCCCGATCTAGATCGGGTCCCTTCTGTCTGTTGACCAAAAAAAAAGAGAGAGAAAGAAAGAGAAGGAGAGATATAAAGGGGGCACCGCAGTATGTCATCTTCAGGCTATGTGGCTGTTCCTCGATGCTCGGTGATCTTTGATGGCACCAACTATGCCGAGTTTGCAGGCTTCATGCGCATCCATATGCGTGGACTTCTTCTATGGGGTGTTCTTTCTGGCGAGGTCCCCTGTCCGCCATGTCCCGTTGCGCCCGTGGCCCCAATCCCACCGGTGCCGCCAGTCCTTGCTGCTGAAGCTACTCAGGCTGACCGGGATGCTGCCAAGGCTCTGGATGATGCTGCAGTTGAGGCTTACGATCAGCAGGTATCCGCCTATTCCGATGCTCTCTCTGTGTACCGGGATGATCTTTCTGCTTATACTCAGTGGTGCAATGATGATGCTCGAGCTGCTGCTGTACTCACTGCAAGTGTCCTCCCTCAGTTTGCTTCCGAGTTCATGGGACTTGGCACAGTCGCAGCGATGTGGTCTTATCTCTGTCAGCGCTATCAGCCCTCTGGTGATGCTCTCTACCTCTCTGTGGTGCGTCAGGAGCATGCACTCCAGCAAGGTGATTCTTCTATTGATGAGTTCTATTCCCAGTGCTCTGCCATCTGGCGCCAGCTTGACTCTCTTCGGACAGTTGTTTGTGGAACTGTCGTTCTTTGTCGACTACTCGGTCCGATCTGGAGTTTCAGCTGGTCCATGAGTTCTTATCGCGTCTCCACTCACGAGTTTGAACGCGTCGTGCCCACTTGCTTGCTCGTGGCCGTGTTCCTATCTCGGAGGTGCTTGCGAGCTTCGTCTTTGAAGACCCGTCTTCGCTCTGCTGGTTTGCTGGTGCTCCGTCGGTCTTGGCTGCCCGGACTCTGTGTCGTCTGCTCGCCTCACCGCCTCCGCCGCTCCGCCTACTCCTCCGAGGGGGAGCCGTCCTTCTTATCTTTGAGAAGGGCACGCCGCGCCGTGACACCGTCTGTGGTTATCGCTCCGGTCAGTCACCCAGTCCGACCGTCGCCCGAAGAAGCGAGATCGGGCGCTCCTCCTCCAGCCGGACTCCGTGTCTTCCTCGACTCCGTCACTCACGACCAGGACATTGTTCGCCTCAAGCGCCTCCTTGCTTCCTCGGGCTCTCGTCGATTGGTTCACCGCTGCTGTGGATGCAGCCCTTCTCCACCACCGCAGCATCTACACAGTCAGGTACATCTTCGTGGGTGTTGGATTCTGGAGCCTCCTTCCACATGTCTTCTGATTCTTCTGTGTTGTCTTCTCTCCGACCTCTTGATTTGCCTGTCAATGTTCTTACCGCCGATGGCACATCTCTTCCTGTTGCTAGTCGTGGCATTCTTTCCACTCCATCTTTTTCTGTTCCGAGTGTTTCACATGTTCCTCGCCTTACCATGAATCTTTTTTCTGCTGCCCAACTTACTGATTCTGGTTGTCGTGTCATTCTTGACACCGACTCTTGCTCCATTCAGGATCGTCGCACCAAAGCTTTGGATGCTGGCCCCCGGCGCCGTGAGTCAGAGGGCCTTTGGGAAGTTGACTGGCTTTGTGTTCCTTCCGCTGCCACCACCTCTGCCAGCTCCCATGCTCTTGCCTCTTCGTCTGCGTCCTTCCAGCAGTGGCATCATCGACTTGGTCACATCTGTGGCTCTCGTTTATCGTCCTTAGTGCGTCGGGGTCTCTTAGGGTGCAGATCTCCGAGATGTCTCCTTACATTGTAATGGTTGCGCACTTGGCAAACATACTCGATTACCTTATCCTACTAGTGAGTCGGTATCTCAAAGATCCGTTTGACTTAGTTCATTCGATGTCCGGGGTCCCGCTCCCTTTGATTCGAAAGGTGGTCATCGCTACTATGTTTTGTTTATTGATGATTTCTCTCGCTACACTTGGCTCTACTTCATGAAATCTCGTGGCGAGGTTCTCTCTATCTACAAACGTTTTGCTGCCATGGTTCACACCCGCCCACGTCCATTCGTACTTTTCGTCGACTCGCTAGCGAGTATATCTCTCACCGTTGCGTGGTTTTCTCGCGAACAGGTACTCTTGCCAGATTCTCATGTCACGGGGCTCATGCTCGAATGGCGTTGCGAGCGTAAGCATCGTCATTTGCTTGAGGCGGCTCGTGCGCTAATGATTCTTGCTTCCTTCCACCCCATTTTTGGGCCGAGGCTATTTCGCATCCACCTATCTCATCAACATTCAGCCATCGATTGCTCTTGAGGTGGTATTCCTATGGAGTGTCTCACCGGTCGCTCTCCCGACTACTCCGCTCTTCGTATGTTTGGATGTGTGTGCTATGTTCTTCTTGCCCCCCGAGAACGCACCAAATTGACTGCTCAGTCGGTTGAGTGTGTCTTCCTTGGCTACAGCGATGAGCACAAGGGCTATCGATGTTGGGATCCTGTAGGTCGTCGCTTGCGCATCTCGCGTGATGTGACCTTTGATGAGTCTCGTTCCTACTATCCACGTTCTTCTTCCTCGAGTTTCTCTGTCGATGACCTTGCTTTCCTTCTCCTTCCCGATACACCCCGCTACGTGCCTCCTGTGTCATCTCTTCCTCTGGCACCTCTCCTCCCCTCTCCCTCACCACTGACCCCATCCTCTCCCTCACCACCGACCCCATCCTCTCCATCCTCCTCCTCTCCACCATCATCTTCAGTTCGTCGTCCTCTCTCTCCGTTTCCTCTCCACTATACTAAATCGCCGCCTCATCTTGAGGATGTCTCCCCGATGAGTCTTCTCCTCCGTGCTCCTCCCCGTTCATAATCTTCGTGCTCGGCCTCGCCCCACCGATCGCTACTCCCCTGATCGGTATGGTCTCTCTGCCATTCTTGAGCCCACTTCCTATCGGACTGCCATGACTCGGCTGAGTGGCAGCTTGCGATGGTCAAGAGCTTGCTTCCTTGAGCGCCCGGCACTTGGGATCTGGTTCCTCTCCCTTCCGTTAGTCCTATCACCGCAAGTGGGTCTACAAGGTTAAGACTCGCTCGATGGTTCTCTTGGCGCTACAAAGCTCGCCTTGTAGCCCGTGGTTTCAACAGAGCGAGGGCCGCGATTATGATGAGACATTCGCCTCTGTGGCCCACATGACCACTGTTCGCACTCTTCTTGCAGTAGCTTCGCTGCGTCGCTGGTCTATCTCTCAACTTGATGTTGAGCGCGTTTCTCAATGGCGAGTTGCGTGAGGAGGTTTATATGCAGCCACCACAGGGGTACTATGCTCTGATGGTATGGTGCAGACTTCGCCGCTCTATATGGTCTCAAACAGGCCCTCGCGCTGGTTTGAGCGGTTCGCCTGTGGTGACCGCCACTGGTTTCTTGCCCGTGATCATGATCCCGCCTGTTTGTTCACACGTCTCCTCGTGGTGGACTCTTCTCCTTCTCTATGTTGATGACATGATCATCACCGGTGACGACAACGACTACATCGCTTTGTTAAGGCTCGCCTTGCGATCAGTTTCTTATGACTGATCTTGGTCCACTTCGCTATTTCCTTGGAATTGAGATCTCCTCGACCTCTGATGGCTTCTACATCTCCCAAGAAAAATATATTCAGGATCTTCTTGCTCACGCTGCTCTTGGTGATGAGCACACGGTTGTGACTCCTATGGAGCTCAACGTTCACCGTGCCACCGATGGTGACCCTCTTCCTAATCCCACTCGCTATCGTCATCTTGTTGGCGGTCTTGTCTATCTTGTTTACGCTGCGTCGACATCTCCTATCCTGTCCACATCCTGAGTCGGTTTGTTTCAGCCCCACCTCTGCCCACTATAGTCATCTCCTCCGTGTTCTCGATATCTTCGTGGCACGATCTCTCAGCCTTTTCTTTCCCCGCTCCAAAGCTCTTGAGCTCGGGCCTACTCGATGCTACAGGCTAGTGATCCCTCGGATCAACGCTCATTGTCTGCTTCTTGTGTCTTTCTTGGTGGCTCTCTTATTGCACGGAAGACAAAGCGGCTGCAGTTTCCGCCGAGTATCTTGAGGCTGAGTTGCGAGCCATGGCTATGTTGACGGCCGAGGTGATCTGTTCTGATGGTTACTTGAGGACTTTGGTGTATACGCTACTACATCGACTCCTTTATTATCGACAAGATCTTGGCGCTTCTCGGCATTACTGCGTGACCGGTGAAGCATGAGCTCACTAAGCACATCGGTGTGGATGCCCACTTTGTGCGTGCTCTTGCGAGATCGGACTCTCGCCCTTCACTATGTGCCCTCCGAGTTACTGATTGGCGACTTCACTAAGGCCTGCACTCGGCGCAGCATAGTTTTCTTCTCTCAAACTCGGTGTCGTTGACCCACCATGAGTTTGAGGCGTTAGATGTGTATACCCCTTTTGGTTTATCCCCATTGTATAAGGGGTCTCTTGCACTTTACCACACACTGTATATGTATTGGCCTTTGGCCCTCCACGAGAATCTGATTGCTACTCATCCAACAAGCGAGTCTTTGGATGGTCTCCGACTCTTGATCGCAGAGGAGGCATCTGGGGTGGTGTTGCAGTCATGACAGGCCAGCCGCTTTCTGTATCTGTCCAAAGACTGGTCTGGTAGCTAGCCAATGGAAGAATCTGACTCTGGGTGGCGCCCAGCTCTTCCATGTCAGCTTCCATGAGGGGCATCTTGTGGATCCATGGAAGGTCGCGGCGCTCTGGAGGTGGACGGCCAACGGCACTTATACTCCCTATGTCCGGAAATACTTGTTAGAGAACTAACTTCAGAAACTGGCAAATCAACTCCATTTAAAAAAATAAGTGTGTCTTCACCCTCAGGCACACAGGGGCCTACATATATTCTTACAAATTCATATCATGCTTTCATATACATGTTGTTAGGGAGTGAATTGCAGAAAACCACCACATTGAAGCGTAGTGTTGCAGAAAAGACTCTTCTACGAATTTGTGCCAAAAAACACTGATTTTTGTCCTAACCATTTGCGAAACCACCTAACCTTCATTTGGGCATTTTAACCTCTATTATGACATGTGGGTCCCACACTTGATGGCGTGGCACAACGTTTCGTGTTAGACGGCGTTAGATGAGAGATTTTACGGATTTACAAATCAGTCTCGTAGTTTCTGAGGACACCCTTCAATCAAAAACAAAAAGCAATCAACTCCCGTATGGTATTGGTGACACACAGCCCGGGCAGAAAGCGAAGCAGTAACGGCGGGGCGCCGCCATGCGTGATGGGTCTCGTCGCCAGAGCGGGAGCAGAGGGCACCGCCACAGCGCAAGGGCATCCTCAAGGCGCAGGCGAGCTCGCTGCCACGGACGCCGAGGAAGGCGCCAGAGGCTGGTCCCGAACCGCGGCATTGCGATTGTCTTGTGCTGTGGACGCTAAGCCCTGCCAAACTTAGCGGCGAGGAGGCGCGGGCGTCCTGCGGCTCCTGCACGGCAAGGAGGCGCAGAAGTCCTGCAGCTCGGCAGGTCGCCACACCGGGTGGCTGCATAGACGAGCCCCGCCGCCCGCTCTCGGAGGACACCTTTCATGGCGAGAGTGGCGAGGTCCGGTGGCCCAGAGCAGCTGCTCCATGTCCCGGCATCGCTCTCTGGCGCGAGTTCGCCATGTCCTGCCGCACGCCGCCCGCCCGGCGCTGGCGTCGATTGGCATGAGGAGGGAAGCCCGTGGCGATCTGGAATTCTAGATCGGGCAGGGGAGGGATTGATAGTAAGGTTCTTTTTAAAAAAATACCAGTCTAACGACGTCTACCACGAAACGGTATGCCACGTCATCAAATGAGGGACCCACATGTCATAATAGAGGTTAAAATGGCCGAACAGAAGATTAGGTGGTTTCTGCAAATGATTAGGATAAAAATCAGTGTTTTCTGGCACAAATTCGTAGAAGAGTCTTTTCTGCAACACTACGCTTCAATGTGGTGGTTTTCTGCAATTCACTCGTTGTTAGGTTTGGATATTGGTTTTACCATCACTTCTCACCCTTGGTTACTTAGTTAACAGTGTGTGAATCAAAGTACCAAGGCCAGCAAGCTCATGCGATGGAAACTGGAAAGCTTTTGGAACATATACCTTAATAAACATAAACTAAAGCAAAGGTGACCTGAACATTTACAAGAAAATAAAAGGAACAAGGTTTGCGGGAATCAGGAGACAACAAACCGGAGCATGTTCTTTTAACCACACTTGTATTGGCCTGTCAGCGTTTTCAGGTACATATGGATCCCCATGTAAGAAATCTGGCACCACAACAAAATATCCAGACGAAGCAACTTTATCGGCTATTTTCCTTCAAGGGGAAAGAAACTACATCAGAACTCCATCATAGCTGACACTTGTTGGTTGTGACAAACTAAAGTAGAGGTCATAGGTCATCATAAAACAAAGAGTCCACTAAAGAAACTCTTCAAGGTTTAATAGCCAGGCCAAAATCGCAGCCATAAAATCTCACCAAGAACTACTCCTTATTAGAAGAAGGCCTCTGAGGACTAAATTGCCAAGTTCTGAACAATATGCATGACACAAAAACGGCAGCGGGAAAGCAATACCGTCACAACTCACCATTACGGCGTGATGAACAGAGCCTACAAACATGTCGTTGCTAAACCAAAAGATGTACTGCATGCCCCCGTTCCTAAATATAAGTCTTCGTAGAGAATCCACTATGGATCACATACGGATGTATATAGATGCATTTTAGAGTGTGGATTCACTCATTTCACTCCGTATGTAGTTCATAGAGGAATTTCTACAAAGACTTATATTTAAAAACGGAGGGAGTAGGTGCAAAACAGAGGTCGTAATGTCAGAGAGCACAAAAGTGTATACCTCAGATTCGGTGCTTCAAACCCTGCAAGGAGAAGACGGGAAGCGCTGTTATAATATAAGAGAATTCGGTTTATGAGAAGATAAGAGTTCTTGTCAAGGGCGGGGTTTACCGAAGATATCGGAGATGAGGACGACAGCGGCCTTGGACTCTCGGGCGCCGGCGACGTACGCCGTGATCCCGCCGAAGCTGTCGACGACCCTGCCCTCCCCGCCGGCGGGGTTGAGCGTCGGCGGGTCCGCGCAGCACTGCGGGCTAGCCATCCTGCCGAGGCTGCTGGTGCCTGGTGGTTGGGGTTGGGAACCAGACCAGCCGAGAGCCGACGGAGGACTGCGGGGTGTTCCGAATCTGTTCGTGGAGAAGGTTGGAGGCTTTTTTGGTTGGGCCTTTCCTTTGTTTTGTTTTTTTACGGGTGGGCCTTTCATTTGTTTGCTCCAGGCAGGGTGAGGCCGAATTTCGTGTTTTGACCCTTTTTGATAGTATTTCAAAATCTGACCCCTGTTTGATTTTTTTTCTTCAAGATTTGACCCTTTTGCTACCGCCAGGGCCTATGGCGGTAGGGTTAGATAGCCTACCGCCACGGCCCATGGCGGTAGGGGTGCGACGGAGGGGACGGCGGCGTGCTTTGGCTACTTTGAACGTGGTTAGCACCTACTGCTTGAGCCACAGCGGTAGAGCTGTCTTGACCCTATCGCCAGAGCCCATGGCGGTAGGGTCCTGTTTCATGTAATGTTTACAGAACGAAGAATTGAAGGGCCCTGGCGGTGAGTCAGTGCGACCCTACCGCCAGAGCCCATGGCGGTAGGGTCTTGTTTTTTCGGTGTAATGATTACAGAACGAAGAATTGAAGTGCCTGGCGGTAGGTGGTGACCCTACCGCTTGGGTCCTTGGCGATAGGGTCTGTGTTTTATGAATTTAAGTTCAATTGCTCGCTTCTTTTCAAATTCAATATGACAAGAATATTATAGCAAGTTTCACAAATATGACAACAATATCATAGATCTCAAACAATTAAACTTGGGCATCACATACACATTAACAAATTTGAAGTGCATAGAACATTTCAAGCGAACTTCAACTAATTAGTAAACGGAGTTCCACATAGTTTCACAAATAGCAAACACATAGATCCACAAATAGCAAACACATAGTTCCACGTAGCTTCATAACCACTAGAAAAGTTCAATCAAACGAAGTTCAACCAAACTAAAAGAGCCAACTATCGAAGAGCATAATCGATTGCTCCTTCCCTCTTGGAGGTACGGTCCTCGTTACTCTTTGAGCGATTCTCTTTGGTCTTCTTCTTGGGCGTCGAGGAACCGGTCTCTAGAAAGGTTCCGGACTCAAAGCAAATCCTTCGTCTTGATTCCTCTTCTTGGCAAATGAGGTGCTTGAGGCGTTTGAGTTCTTTGGAGGTCCATAATCTTCATCGTACTCCTCCTCCCGTTGCTCTCATCCTCCTCCTCCCTTCTTCATATGTGGCCTCCTCCTCCTCCTCCTCCTCATCCTCCTCCTCCCCAACCAACCTAGACGACGAGGGAGCATGGCTCGATGAGCCGATGATACCTGTGTGGCTCTGGTGATGAGCTTCAATCGACCCAGCTCCAAAGACACCCAAGCAGCCCTACCACTTGCGACAACGCTGCACGAACTTCGCACTCACAATGAAGCAAGGTCATAATAAGTATCAGATCGATTGACCGCAAGTGAACAAGATGCATCTGTTCCGAGGAGGCTGAAATTGTACCTTCATCGTCCCCGACTCGGTCTCAGTTATGCGCTCCCTGAAGATGACCTAGTGCATCCGAGGCTTCAAAGATGCATTTGTTCAGCTCACCGGACTGCAACGACATAAGTCATCACGTTGATTTAATAAAATATTTTAAATCGACCGTCGGTTCAAACGTACCACTCTGTTGATGAGGGTGCAAACTCCCTAAATCCACTATGCATGTCTCGATGCGATCCGGTATGCCTGTTCATCGGGTCAACCCACTCCAGCTCGCGATGTCTTCCGCCGTCCATCGAGGCTCGAGACGAAGACGGTGCTTCTAGCCATCATCGTACCACCTCATGTGTCGGCCCGGTAATCATCCCGCTTAGTCACTCTCCTCTCCACGTCTTTCGCCACTTCCGGTTCCACTCTGTCACATGAGTCTTATGCTCCTCTCCCGATCAGGATCGATGATTCTTCTCGCCGCTCATGCCGCAAGGCATAAGCAACAAGAATCATCATAAGCGCAATGAGATCATCATAAGCAACAAGAAACATGATAATCTCACGGAGAACAAAGAGCTCACAGTGGAAGCGCGTGGCCGCCGGTATCGGTGGGTGGCCCGTGGGGTATCTTGATAAATCCCAAAGCTGTGTGCCCACGCGTTGCGGCAAATGCCACTCGACGGCGTACACACACAGATCATGGGCACGATGCACCGCCAGAGACCACGGTCCGCTATGCACATCACGTTCAGATCAAAGTCCCACTCGTTCTTGTCGTCACGGCCACCAGATTACCTATTACATATACCTTGGTAAGTTCGCACTCTCGGTCGATAAGCGGAATCAAAGAGAAAGGTGTTGGGCGAGTTCATATACCGTATATCGTCAAAGCGTCCAACTCGTTGGTGTAGGTCTTGTCTGAAGTCTTGTTTAGGCCCGTGTAGAGTTTGACAACGTCCCACTCGTAAGCTACGGTGGGGTTTCGAGTCTCGTCGCCTTCTTCGCCATAGTCTTCCCATGGGCGTCTTGGAAACTTCTCCGGACGCCTCACCGTGCGCCGCTCCCACATCCAAATGGAGAAGGCCCAGCAAAGCCACCCATATTGGACTTGTCTCCGTCCTCTGCGTTGCGTCGTCAAGTCGCAAAACATCAAATGAGGATCGAGATATAAGAAAATGTCATGGACACACTTTACGTAGGTAGGTACGCAATTAGACACTCTCTTACCGAACGGTATAGGTAGGCGAGAGATGCCGCCCCCAACTGTACCTCGCATCCCAGTCCGCTAGGAAGAACAGATCGCCTGATTGGCGAGTTCCTGAGCTGTGCGAAACACGACCTCCGAGAGAATATACCACGATAGGCCCTCGCGTACAACTCCACAGCCGCCTCATCTGCGCCTTGGGGGCATGTCCTCCGGTGCTCGAGAGCGGATCAACGGCACACCGGATGTACGGTTACTCTTGGCACCGGCGATCGCCGATGAGGTGGTGACCCTCTCTCGCCAGCTTGTCCCTCTCCACTCGACCGGTGAGTGCATGACCCTCGATCGGCATTGCAAGAATCATCCCCGATCCTCTAGGGTCACCGTCATCTCCACGCATGGCAGATGGAAAGAATGGGTCTCCGGTCTCCAACGGTCAATCGAGCTGTGAGAGCCGCATGGACAAGCGTCGGTGGTGGCGCTGAACTACAACCACGAAACCCAACAGACGGGCTCTCTTGAAGAGCGGCGCGAAGCGCTCGTCGTAGTCCATATGCCCATGAACCCCGTGACCCCTCATGCGCAAAGTGGTGGAGCGTCATCAAAAAGTAAACGCCAAAAGTTAGGAAATCATTTTCATCAATCCGAGAACTTTGATCAAAATTTCTTTCATATCACTTACCTCTCCGTTCTCTATGAAACGGGCACGATGACCCTTGTCGAATGCCCATCCAAAGATGCAGATACCGTGGGCGATGTTGTCCGCAAGAGGTGGCCGCCTTAATAGATTTTCATAAACAAAAGCACCATAAGCATAAGCATACATAAACAAACAATGAACTCAAATCTTATCAAGATAAAATTTTAAGCATATTCCTCCAACAACATCTACTACACATGATGGATCAAATAATATCAACATGCATCATATCAAAAAACCTCCAACATACATCATAGCTTCATATTTTTAAACAAAATTTTCCAAACAACATCTTCATATCATCATATCAACATGCATCATCAAACTAGGGTTCATCTTCACACTAGATCATATCATCATATCACATGCATCATCAAACTAGGGTTCATCCCTTTATCAACATTACATCATGATTTTTTTAACAAAAAAATTGATTAGAGTACATATCCAATACCACTACTTACTAAATAACTAAGAACTACAACTACAATCAATCTTAGGTGAAAAAAAATCAATCTTAGTTCAAAAACATGAGGAATTTCAAGCAAATAATGCGTCGAATCGATATCAAGTTTGCAAAAACTAATTGGAGGGATCGGAGGAGCTTACGGTTCTCTCCTCGGGGCCATCTCGATCTGCCAAAACGGTGAAGAATCGGTGAAGATCCAAGGGGGGAGTGGAGGAGATGAGAGAGGGAGAGAGGGGCGACTTGGGGGAGAAAAACAAGAACCGCCGACGGGGGGGAGGGGGAGGGGTGGGGAGAAGGGAATGTAAGTGCATCTAGTGCCCCTTAGTGATTTTGGTGTATTGAAGACTTATAGGTTAAGAAACTAATGTGTTTGTGAGTGTACACAGGTCTATAAGTCTATGAGGAGTTTGATATTTACAGAGAAAGTTGACCCCTAAAAATGAAGTTCTTCGACTGAAGACTTTGATATTCTGAAGACTTTGACAGTGAAGAAATTGGTGTGACCTTGAAGACTAGGTATTCATTTGAGGAACATGAAGCGTGAAGAATTTTGTTTTCGTAGTTTCATTTTCTCTTTCTTGAGTCATAGGAAACACCGTACTGTTAAAGGGGGTCGAGGAAATACTAAGGAAAAATTTCCATGTGATGCTCAACTCAAAATCCTACACCCACCAATCCCTTCGAGTGAAGCCTTTGGAAATCTCATACAGTTCAGTCAATATCTTGATGTGAGAGACGAAGTTCTTACAGTCACGAGGAATTTGTTCGACCGAGGAGTTAGGAATTCGCCAGTCTGGATTGCCTACACATGAGGAACATGATAGCCCGAGGAATTTGAGATTCAAATTTCCGACCGTTCTTTGTCTTCTTGGCGCCACCTGTCCCAAAATATCTTATCCACCTAACGGTCATATCATTGAAGGGCATTTATGTCTTATCATGTCGGGCTGCTCCCTAGGCTATAAATAGCCGCCCCCTACAACCACTAGCTGGTTGGCTGCTCCGAGAGAAACTTGACACTTGTCATTTGAGAGCAACCCATCCTCCGAGGACTTTGAGAGAAAATCATCGAGTGAGGAAAAACCCAAAAACCAAACCCCTACAAACCCAAAGTGATAGAGCATCACTGAAGAGATTGATCCTGCGTGGATCCGACGCTTGTTACCTTTGAAGACTGTGCTTCTTCCAGACGGTTAGGCGTCATGGTCTAGAGCATCCAAGAGGAATTGTGGATCGCCGAGTGACCAAGTCTGTGAAGGTTTGGAAGTCGCCTGAAGACTTACCACGAGTGATTGGGCGAGTGCATGTGACCTTAGTTCAAGGATAATACGGTGAGGACTTGGTGTCTGAGCTGCGTGCTCGGCTGATCGGGTGTCCGGACTGTGTGTCCTCGAGTTTAAATACTCAGCCGCTCAACCAGACGTATAACCGAGACAGCAGTTGGAACTGGTCTACCAAATCATTGTCTTCACCAACCTAACTGGTTCTAATTCCTCAACCCTTTCATTTCCTCATTATTGTGTTGAGTGTTCATTCATATCTGTGTTTGAAGACTTTGACTGAAGACTTTCTCAATTTCCTCAGTTTAATTTCTTCAATCTGTTTGTCTTCATCTTGTGCTATCCTGTGTTTACGCTTTCTGTACTCTTTGATTGTCTTCATTTTATCATGATGACAATGCCTCTTATGCTTATTTCTGAGTACTTATTCCGCTACAAGTAGTTCTTCGCTAAGGAATTTCCTCACCGGCAAATTCCTCGGTGAAGAATTCATAAAATTGCCTATTCACCCCCTCTAGTCGATATAACGCACTTTCAATTGGTATCGAGCAAGGTACTCCCTTGTTACGTGTGATTTTGGTTTAACCACCGGAGTTTTAGTTATGTCGACCGCAGTATGAAGAAAGTGACAAGTCCTATCTTTGACGGTCTTGATTATCCCAAGTGGAAGGCCATGATGAGGAAGCGCCATGGCAATGGACAGCGAAATGTGGACCGTCACTTGAAATTGGTCTTATCGACCTATGCAAAGCAATGAACGCAGATGATATTCGCAAATACACTCGCCTTGACATCATGGCGAAGGATATCATCTGTTCTGCCTATCTAGAGATGAATTCAAGCGCATTATGCATCTTTGCAATGAGAAGCTTATCTGGGACCGAATCTCCGACGTCTATGAAGGTCATCGAACTCGTCATGATCCTTGGTTTGAGGACTTCAAGGAATCTCTCAAAACGACGACTTTCAACCGTAATCATCATCTTCGCGCATCATGTCTCATGGCAAAGGGTGTCGAGGTAACCGAATGTTCCTCATCTGAATTTAGTGACCGTGAATCGATGATGATGGATCTGATGGTGATATTGAACCTAGCTATACCAAACTTGTTTGCATTGCCACCAAACAACAACATGCCTTGGAAAAGGTTCAAAACATGCTAGATAAGAGTGATGATATGTTAGGTGAAGAAATGGATCGCACTAAAGCCCTCGATCGAAAATCTTCAGAGACTTCAGCCTAGGTTTGACAACCTTCAAGGTCATCATAACACTCTCTTGTCGATCATGAGAAACTTTCTTATGAATTTCTTCAAAGAAAGCAAGATCTTGAGAAGCTAAGAGTAAGTTATGAAGATCTTCGAAGGGAGCGCGATTCATTACTTGCTCAACAAATCAACGCTTCTCGTGAAGAATTTGTTCCTCCATGCTTAAAGTGCATTGAACGTGAATCGCTAATTCTTCACCGAATGTTCAAATGCTTCAATCTGTTACAAATTCTTCACCTGCCTCTACTATCACTAATTCCTCATCCGAGGACATTGCTAGTATCACCGACGATGCAGGGTTGAAGGAATTGTACATGACAGAGCATGTACAAAAGCCTCAAAGGGCATCGACTCTTTGTGATGTGCTTAAAAGCAGATCCTCAACAGAACCCTAGGAAAGAGGGTATTGCCTTTGAGAGGAAACTCAATGCTGATGGGACATATTGGAAGCCCGAGCGGTATCCCAAAACCTCATGGGTTGTCGCAAAGGGACCTCCAGCTTGATCCATCTAACTTATCTGGTTTTACATGCGAATCTCCTCATTCTTCCGATGAGTCATTTGACTCAACTATAAACTGTTCAAAAATCGAATGGTGAAGTATTTGCTAGATATGTTGGCACTAACTACAGAACGGTTCCCTATGAAGAAAATCTGGGTTCCCAAGAAGTGCCTTGAAAGTCTTCAGTGAATGTCCTCATGACACCACCTATGAAGAATAGGAACCCCAGATCAAACTCTTCATATGGACCAAATTCTTCATATGGATCCAAGTCCTCATATGGACCAAATTCCTCACGTGGATCAAATTCCTCAAAAGGATCAAAGTCCTCATATGATCATCATCGTGCTAACCACTGCTTTGCAGGTAGAGCTAAGGGCTATGAATATGTGCATTATTCTTCAAACCAATATGTTCATAAGTCCTCAAGAATTTCTCTCGCTTATTCATATGCTTACCCTAACCCCTCTTATGTGAAACGAAATGGATTGGCCTCTATGCCACCATTCTCATATGGTGCTCGCAGAGTGATGAACTCTTTGCCACCCCTTGAGATGTGGGTGGTGAAGAAAATAACTAACCTCTTCTGCAGGTCAGTCTCCGGCGTGCTTTAAACGTCTGAAGAATTTCTTGGGGGTGACAAAAATGCTCGAAAGGACGCAGGCTAATCATGATGAAATGAACTTTCATTTCACACGTCCTCATACTACTTATCGACATCGCTCGATGAAATTCATCGATGAACTTGATATCATATTCTTCACCGATGAAGTATATGAGATCGTAAGTTGCACTAATTCATCTGCAGGATGATCAACCCAAAGCCACCGAGTGGGTTCTCGATAGTGGATGTACAAATCACATGACCGGTGACAAGAATCTATTGATGGATGCTCCTTATCACCGTCACATCTGAAGCATATCATCTTTGCCGACAAAGGCAAAAGTCGTATTGGGTCTTGGTGAGGTTGCGATCTCTAAGGACATACACATGGACAAAGTCATGCTTGTTGAGTCCTTAGGATACAACCTCATGTCGATCTCAATGCTTTGTGATCTTGATATGGTTGTTATCTTTGGCAAGTATCATTGTGTTGTGATTATGGAAGTGACAATTCCAAAGTCTTGAAGGCTTTAGGAGAGGAGACTTGTATATTGTTGATTTCTCTACAAGACCACAACCAGCCGTGTGTTTACTTGCAAAAGCTTCGTAAGGCTGGCTATGGCATCGGCGACTTGGTCACGCAGCATGAGGAATTTGCACACGCTTGCAAAGAAGAAGCATGTCATTGGCATTGAGAATGTCAAATTCCTCAAGGATCACTTGTGTGGAGCCCGTGAAGTCGGAAAAATGACCAAGGCCAAGCATCCAAATAAGACTATCATGACCACTACTCGTCCCTTGAATTGCTTCACATGGACCTCTTTGGTCCTAATCATTACTCAGCAATCACTAATGATGCATCTCTATATGGCTTTGTTATTGTTGATGATTACTCTCGTTACACATGGGTACACATTGTTACTTACAAAATGAAGTGCAGGAAGTCTTCAAACGATTTTCCTCAAGGGCTTCAACTAACTTTGGTGTGAAGATCGGACACATCGGGAGTGACAATGGAATTGAGTTCAAGAATTCGGTCTTGATGCCTATCTTGATGAACTTGGTATTACTCATGAGTTATCTGCTCCCTATACTCCTCAAAGAAAATGGCGTCGTGGGCGCAAGAATGTAACTCTTGTTGAGATGGCTCGCACTATGCTTGATGAATACAAAACGCCTAGTCGTTTTTGGATTGATGCAATTGATACCGCGTGCCACATCATCAACAGAGTATATCTTCACAAATTCTTCAAGAAAACTGCCTATGAACTCCTCACTGACAAGAAACCCAATGTGAGTTATTTCAAAGTCTTTGGTGCTAAATGCTGGATTAGAGATCCTCATCACAGTTCTAAATTTGCACCGAAAGCACATGAAGGTTTTATGCTTGGTTAAGGAAGGACTCAGACACCTCTGAGTCTTCAACATCGCTCTTCATAAGATTGTTGACATTTGTAGATGTGCGGTTTGATGAAACTAATGGCTCGCAAAGAGAGCACCTACCTTCATGTTAGATGAACCAACTCCGAGGAATCTATCAAGTTCAAGGCAACCGAGGATGTCATTCCTCATCAAGAATCTGCAAGAATTCATTCCCAGACGCCAAGAACGCCGAAATGATGCACCAAGATAATCTCAAGACAATGGTGCCGAGGAAAATGATCAAATTCCTCGACGACAACCAGCTCATCCTCGCGTTGCAAAAGAAGTACAAGTTGACAAGATCATCGATGACATTGAACCGCCAGTCCTCTCACACGCCAAAGCTTCACATTTATCTAACTTTTGTGGGCACTATGCTTTTGTCTCTATCACAGAGCCCACCAAGGTAGATGAAGCATTTCGAGCCCGAGTGGATTCAGGCCATGCAAGAAGAATTACATCGATTCGAGCTCAACAATGTCTGGAACCGGTCAAACGTCCAGATCCTCGCAAGCATAATATCATTGGCACAAAGTGGATCTACCGCAACAAGCAAGATGAAAATGGCCTTGTGGTGAGGAATAAGGCACGACTTGTAGCTCAAGGATACACACAGGTTGAAGGAATTGATTTCGTTGAAACTTTTGCACCTGTTGCTAGACTTGAGTCTATTCGCATATTACTTGCCTATGCTAACCATCACAATATCACTTTATATCAAATGGATGTTGTCGGTGTCAAAACCGACGGATCTCGGGTAGGGGTTCCCAAGCAGTGCGTCTTAGGATCAATGGTAACAGGAGACAAGGGACACGATGTTTTACCCAGGTTCGGGCCCTCTTGATGGAGGTAAAACCCTACGTCCTGCTTGATTGATATTGATAATGTGGATATTACAAGAGTAGATCTACCACGAGATCAAGGAGGCTAAACCCTAGAAGCTAGCCTATGGTATGATTGTTGTTGTATATCTATCGACTAGCCTGGCCTCGGTTTATATAATGCACCAGAGGCCTAGGATAACAAGAGTCCTAGCCGAATCACGCCGGTGGGGAGGGTCCTTGTCTTGATCGCCAAGTCTTGTCGAATCTTCCTTGTATGCGGCAACCGTCCTGACTGCCCATGAGTATACGGCCATGGGGATCCTTGGCCCAATCCAACTGATCGGGAGACGACGTCTTTGAGTACCCCTAGTCCCGGACACCGTCAGTAGCCCCCTGAACCGGTCTTCAAGTTGGGGACGCTCCTCGATTCTTCCGAACTGTTCTTCATCTTCGGTCGTCGGTCTTGAAAACTGGTTCAACAAATCTTCTCATCTTCGATCTTGAGGATCGTCGAAATGCATTCGACGAGTTTATACGTCGGGTATCCGAGGAGCCCCTTTAAGTTTCCGGCCTTTATCAATGCCTTGTTATTTTTATGCCACACCTCGGGTTTGAAGTTGTTCCCGGCGGCGTCGCTCTTGCGTCCCGAGCTCCAACGCCGGACTGCATTCGAGGTATCTTTTGCAGCCGAGCACCAATGCCGATCGCTTCCCAGCTCTAACGCCGGACTATGTATCCGAGCTCCAACGCCGGACGGTATCCGAGCTCCAACGCCGGACTATGTATCCGAGCTCCAACGCCGACTATGTATCCGAGCTCCAACGCCGGATCAGATCCGAGGTGTCGAATCACCTTGGTTCAAAGAAGTTTGAAGGAGTTTAGCCGAGCTTAATGCCGGAAGTGCCCTCTATGGAGCCAGCCACTAGCGCCCGAGCTTTACGCCGGACTGCTTCTGAGGTGGTGCACCACCCCGAATGTGGGCCGATCTTTGTCAATATTTTTGATTGGTGCCAGTAGCCCTCAAGGTGGGTATCGGTCTAAAACCCGAGATGCACATGAAGGATGACATAAGACCGCCGATCCCGTAGTCACCGAGACTCAAAGTTGATTTGCAAAATCGGTCCGAGGATCAAGTCCTAGCTCGCGTAATACTTTGGGACACAAAAGCGGCGTGCTCGGTCCTCGAGACTCGGGTTGGGTGCGGCCGACCAACCCGAGGATCAAAATCTCCTCGAAACTGTATTGCACTTAAGATTTTCGCATAGAACAAGCAATGCAGAGCCCCGAGACACCGGGTCGGGTGGCAACACCAGATCACGGGATCAATGTGCCCTTTAATATTTGTGAATAATAAGCCCGAAGCCCAAGAGCCCCGAGCCTTAATGCGGGCACGGAGGCCAATTAAGGATCGATATCCATAGTAAAATCACAAATTATGTGTAATGACTCTATGTATCCAAGTACTTTACGTCATTAATGCTCGGATCCGCATTGTACAAAACTTTGTTGACCGACCATCGGCTTCACCTCCTCGCCAATAGCCGAGGAGTGTTTGTCCTACTTTATAAAGCCTTTATGAGGGCAAAGATTTACAACAAACAAGGCAATCTGGCCATATGGTTTTATAAACAAAGGTACGCGGAGAGACATGTTATATTACTGCTTAATGTAAGAAATGTCTTCGAGAGAAAATAGTCCCGCTTCTCGGTTCCTTTCTTTGGGTTGTCATGCTAAGCATGATCATGAAACCTCTGCTCAATGTAAGAGCAAAATATCGAGGATTTAGTTTGGGAGGCCGTTAATAGCCCCGATAGTGTTCGCGACGATCGAGGTCAAGCCGAAACACTTCGCCAATGAATGGCCCGTCATTTAATATAGTCATCGGATCGCTGACCAGTTTACACCTATTGTGACCGTTAGTTTTCGGCTTTCTCCACTGAGGTGCTTGACCATGCGAGCTGGAAGCACAATCGCAGTGGTTCTCCTTTGCACACCTAGCCGAACAAAGCGGAACATAGGAGGCAAGCGAGCCGGCAACCCAACTATTGACCAAGACACAATTCGAAACTGATGCATATATAGCAATATCCGAGAATGTTTTTGCCGAATCTCTAAAGGAGTCCGGCGTTGCCTTCTGAGACTTGTGCTGAAAACACACAAATAGTTTAAAAGTGCCAAAATCTTGGAAAACCAAAAAGTCAAGTAAAAACATGACGTCCAACAAGATCAAGTGTTCGTGCCAATCCAAAATTGACCGTAGAAAAAAAGTGCTTCGCGTGCTGCTTGAACATGACACATCCTATCTCAAGGCGTCAAGTGGGTCACCACGGATTAGGCAAGTTTAGAAAACTAAACTCTAGCGATTTCGAGAGATAAATTAGGCTCTGGCTAGTGACCGCACACTTTCGTGTCGAGAAAAGGAGTGATAAATAATAAAAACTTTGCAAGGACTAAGAAGGAAAACACTTAGTATGAAACGGCTCAAATAACATAAGAGCCCCCAAGGACTTGGGTAAAAGTTGACTATATAATGTAAGGTGACATGTAGAATGCCTTCTAGCCGGATTGTAGATCGTTTGTCATAGCGGACCTTTTCGCCGACCTCGGGACCCAATAGTCCTGAGTGTGTCCGAATACCTTCGTGGTTATATAAGAACCGTGGTATGCATGGAGACAAGGCGAGGGGTCATTAGTGCTGTATCGCACAAGTGCCCAACTAGTTATGTTATATTACATGGGTAGTAAGAAACATCTTCCGTGGAGAATAGTTCCGTTAAGGGTTCCTTTATTTGGGATGCATGCCCTAAAGTGCATGTCAAAGCTGCTATGAAAGCGTAAAATCATCTGAGGGGCAGATGGGTAAATAATTAAAATCATCTTTTAGTTCACCGACCGAGTATTCCCTTAAGAACGCTAGCTTTCGCTTCACCCAGTCGAGGTACACATCCGGCTGACCCGCAAGAATAATCGCAGAGGTGCTCCTTTACCACCTAGCCGAACAATCGGGAACGTAGGGGTAAGCACAGAGCCAGCAACCCAGCTTGGCCAAAACTTAAGTCATATCGATGCATATAATGGTGAATAAAAGGTACATGCGAAGTGTGACACATGTGTTGGGCATAAAGCTCAGATTAATAAGCTTCGTTAAAGAAGCCCCGAATATAATGAGCGCTGGTAGCGCGTCAAGTGTCTTGAACAAAGTTTTGACAAGGAAAATTTGTACAAGCAACTTTTTACAAAAAAGTATAATTCTTGGTCGAACCGAACACAAGTTAGAAATTTAAAAATTTGAGCATGAAGGCAACTTAGCTGGTTAATGTGTTCGGTATTGACGACGCGGTCCGAGCTTGATGCGGGACAAGGTTCCATCCCCCAAGCCGGTCCCGAGGTGGCGGAGCAAGGAGCTCGGCACTCCGAAGTGGTGACATAGCACGGTCAATGCAGGACGGCAAAGTAATGCCGAAGTCCCCGGCATGGGGTAATGAAGTGTTGACGAAGCCCCCCGTCCAGCCGAGGTGACGTCAAAGGATATAGTCTGGCTGGATCATTTTCCTTTGCACAAAAAATAGTGCAGACCGGGGATAATAGTAATAATAGGAATTAAAGAAATGTTGCATAATAAACAATTTATGCAAAGTGAGTAATAAAAGAAATATGGCCTGGCACCGAAGTCAATGTCGATGCAGGTCGTCGGCATAATGCAATAAAGGCATGGCAATGCCTGAATTCACAGGTCGGTTCGAGTTCCGGATGCGGCGTTCGCCGGACTATGTACGGAAACTGACCGAACCAACATGCAGCCGTCGATAATGCGGCCACCATTTGACAGACCTGTGTACATATGATCGACAAACCAGAGTAATAATTCCTTGGGAAAATTAACCCGAACAAGCAAAAAAGAAATACTAGGATTAATAGCACCTGGTTTATTTGTTGTAGCAATCCGAAGGAAGGTGATTCCCAAAATTGGGACTCGATCCGCGCACCCATCGCCTGGTCGGCTAGTGACGCCGAAGTGTCCGGAGTAGGTTGATGAAGGGATGGCGAAGCCCCCGGTCCAGCCGAGATGTCGAAGTAGGTCGGCGCGATGGACACCAGCTTGAAGAAGCAATTGTGCGGCCCTGCCGATGCAGGTCGTGACGTGGTCGATGCCGGCTTGATGAAGCGACCGTGTGGCGATGCCGGTATGCCCGCTCCGTGTAATCCGTGTGGCGGCGATGTTGGTGATGATTTATCGCTGCGATGCGGACTCTTGTTCGCTTGCCGAGATGATGATCCGGAGAAGTTGAGCTCGGCTCAACAAAGTGACGACGGTTCAGCGCAGGTCGGCAGCCGTGGAGCAATATTGCCGGACTGGTTTGACACCAGCACGATGTTGAAGATCATGTTCAAAAGATCTTAAAGTTAGTGGGATGTGTTCGGAAACAAAACACAATACCCCATACAAAACTTCCTTCAAAAAGGATGTCCGAAATCCCGTTCGTAAAAAGGACGAACTCGGGTCGGATTTGTTTTCGCGCAGAAAACAGATCCGAAAAGTGATGCACTAATCGGAAGGTTCCCGGAGTTTGGACGGTCGGATCGAGCTGAAATTTTGAGGGGTGGTCGATATAGGAATTCCACAGCCGATCAACGGTTGGATCTTCCAAAGGAAGTCCGAGCTAGAAGCTGGACACCACGCCCTAAACTCGTCCGGATTCTCGTCCAAATTCAATGCGGCTCCGGTATATCGGAGATTGCCAGAGATTCCTCCATCGGAACTCGACGAAATTTTCCAGGGTTGTTGTAGACTCAATTCCGCACAATTC
Organism: Aegilops longissima; assembly: GCA_021605205.1. Taxonomy (NCBI): domain Eukaryota; kingdom Viridiplantae; phylum Streptophyta; class Magnoliopsida; order Poales; family Poaceae; genus Aegilops; species Aegilops longissima. The sequence goes on along the minus strand of CM038676.1, from coordinate 450,793,982 downwards.
CACTGAAGCAATCGTTGAAACGACGCTTGAGGAGGCGGTGGCGGCGGACACAAGTCCGATGTCCAGAAAAACAGCACGGTCGCCTGAGGGCAATGTTGACGTTGAGCCCCCGAGCTCCGTGGATGACTCCTCCATGATCTTGATAGAGATCGGAGTTGGTGTTGATGAAGGCCTTCATCCGAACATGACGATCGGAGGTAGGGCGCAGTCCTTGGTCAAGCCAAGGTGACCAGCCGAAATGGCGACGAAGAAGCCGACGTCGCAGCTTGACTGCGATCGAGCCATTGATCCTTTCACGATCACACAGCGGAACTCTCAATGAAAGCACCAATGTCGGTGTCAAAACCGGCGGATCTCGGGTAGGGGTTCCCAAGCAGTGCTTCTTAGGATCAATGGTAACAGGAGACAAGGGACACGATGTTTTACCCAGGTTTGGGCCCTCTTGATGGAGGTAAAACCCTACGTCCTGCTCGATTGATATTGATAATGTGGATATTACAAGAGTAGATCTACCACGAGATCAAGGAGGCTAAACCCTAGAAGCTAGCCTATGGTATGATTGTTGTTGTATATCTATCGACTAGCCTGGGCTCGGTTTATATAATGCACCAGAGGCCTAGGATAACAAGAGTCCTAGCCGAATACGCCGGTGGGGGAGGGGTCCTTGTCTTGATCGCCAAGTCTTGTGGAATCTTCCTTGTATGCGGCAACTGTCCGGACTGGCCCATGAGTATACGGCCACGGGGATCCTCGGCCCAATCCAACTGATCGGGAGACGACGTGGTGAGTACCCCCTAGTCCCGGACACCGTCAGATGTGAAAAGTGCATTCCTCAATGGTAAGCTTGAGGAAGAAGTATATGTTGCTCAACCCCCAGGTTTTGAAGATCCAAAGAATCCCGACAAAGTCTTCAGACTCAACAAGGCCCTCTATGGTCTCAAACAAGCCCCTCGGGCGTGGTATGATACATTGAAGGAATTCTTCGTGAAGAATGGCTTCACACCTGGTTCACTCGACCCTACTCTCTTTACTAAATCATATGATGGTGAACTGTTTGTGTGCCAAATATATGTTGATGATATTATCTTTGGTTGTACTGACCAACGCTATAGTGATGAATTTGCCTATATGATGAGTGAAGAATATCAAATGTCTATGATGGGAGAGTTGAAATTCTTCTTAGGTCTTCAAATTCGTCAACAACACAATGGCATATTCATATCTCAGGAGAAATACCTCAAAGATGTCCTCAAGAAATTCGCATGCAAGATTGCAAAGGCGTCAAAATTCCTATGCCCACAAATGGCCATCTATGCATCGATGAAAATGGTATTGACTTGATCACAAGGTATACCGCCCATGATTGGTTCTCTATTGTACTTATGTGCATCTAGGCCAAATATACTGCTTAGTGTTTGCATGTGTGCCCGATTTCAAGCTACAATCAAGGAATCACATCATAAGGTGTGAAGCATATTCTTCGATATCTAGCTCACACACCAACACTAGGATTATGGTACCCGAGGGCTCTACTTTTGATCTCATTGGATATTCTCGACTCGACTATGCTGGTGATCGTGTGGACCGCAAGTCAACATCTGGTACTTGTCATTTCCTCGACGATCTTTGGTCCATTGGTCCTCGAAGAAATGCAATTGCGATCACCGCTTCATCTGCGGAAGCTGAATACATTGCTCTTGGCTCTTGTTGTGCTCAATTGTCGTGGATGAAGCAAACTCTCAAGGACTACGGCATCAACATGAAGAATGTGCCTCTCTCTGTGACAATGAGAGTGCCATCAAGATTGCTCACAACCTAGTTCAGCACTCAAGACAAAGCACATTCAAATTCCATCATTTTCTTCGTGATCATGTGTTGAAGGGCGACATCTCCATCGAGCATGTGAAGACCAAGAACAGCTAGCCGATATCTTCACAAAGCCCTTGGATGAGAAGAGATTTAGCAAGTTGCGGTGTGAGCTAAATATCTTAGAATCTTCAATGTTCTTTGAAAAGGACACACATCCGACACTTATGCAAAATTGATGACTTAGATGTGCAACACATGAAGAAACATTTTCTTCAATCAATGAAGAATAACACTCTAAGTGTGAAGAAATTAATGAAGAATTTGATTCTCGTAACCCTCGACAATTGTGCGCGTGTCTGAAATCATCATTCTTATACGATGGGTCACGCCACCACCAAAGTTGAAAATCTTCAATTTGAGTTTTTCCTCAGTTTTTGAAATTCTTCAGTTTTTTTCAAATTCTTCAACTTTGCAAAATCTTCACTGTTTTCGATGTTTTTCTTCATTAGATATATATATATATATATGGGTTTATGTCCTCTACAGCATTCACTTATGGCTATTTCTTCAAGTCGCTTTTTCTGCTAAGTGAATGTGATCAGACCCTTCCCCCTCTATGCTATACTCAACCCAATCTATTCACAAATTCTTCATGTTGTTGGAAATATACCCTAGAGGCAATAATAAATTAGTTATTATTATATTTCCTTGTTCATGATAATCGTTTATTATCCATGCTATAATTGTATTGATAGGAAACTCAGATACATGTGTGGGTACATAGACAACACCATGTCCCTAGTAAGCCTCTAGTTGACTAGCTCGTTAATCAACAGATGGTTACGGTTTCCTGACCATGGACATTGGATGTCGTTGATAACGGGATCACATCATTTTGAGAATGATGTGATGGACAAGACCCAATCCTAAGCCTAGCACAAAGATCGTAGTTCGTATGCTAAAGCTTTTCTAATGTCAAGTATCTTTCCTTAGACCATGAGATTGTGCAACTCCGGATCTTTGTAGGAATGCTTTGGGTGTACCAAACGTCACAACGAATCGGGTGGCTATAAAGGTGCACTACTGGTATCTCCGAAAGTGTCATTGGGTTGGCACGAATCGAGACTGGATTTGTCACCCGATGTAAACGGAGAGGTATCTTTGGGCCCACTCGTAGGACATCATCATAATGTGCACAATGTGACCAAGGGGTTGATCACGGGATGATGTGTTACGAACGAGTAAAGAGACTTGCCGAAACGAGATTGAACAAGGTATCGGATACCGACGATCGAATCTCGGGCAAGTACAATACCACTAGACAAAGGGAATTGTATACGGGATCGATTGAGTCCTTGACATCGTGGTTCATCCGATGAGATCATCGTGGAACATGTGGGAGCCAACATGGGTATCCAGATCCCGCTGTTGGTTATTGACCGAGAACGTCTGGTCATGTCTCGCATGGTTCCCGAACCCGTAGGGTCTACACACTTAAGGTTCGATGACGCTTAGGGTTATAAAGGAAGTTTGTATGTGGTTACCGAATGTTGTTCGGAGTCCCGGATGAGATCCCGGACGTCACGAGGAGTTCCGGAATGGTCCGGAGGTAAAGAATAATATATAGGAAGTGAGGTTTTGGTCACCGGAAAAGTTTCGGTTTTATCGGTAGCATCAGACCACCGGGAGGGTCCTGGGTCCACCAAGTGGGGCCACCATCCCGGAGGGCTGCATGGGCTAAGTGTGGGGGGGCCAGCCCGGTGTGGCTGGTGCCCCCACAAGGCCCAAGGCGCAGCTAGGTGGGAGAGGGAAACCCTAGGCGCAGATGGGCCTAAAGGCCCACCCTAGGGGCGCCTCTCTCCCCTCTTGGCCGCCCCTTCAAGTCCCATCTAGGGCTGCCGCACCCTTGGGTGGGAACCCTAGATGGGGCGCATCCACCTCCCTCCTCCTATAAATAGTGGGGTTTTGGGGCTGCTCCATACACGAGTTTCTCTCCTCTTGGCGCAGCCCCGCCTCTCTCCTTCTCCTCTCTCCCATGGTGCTTGGCGAAGCCTGCAGATTGCCACGCTCCTCCACCACCACCACGCCGTTGTGCTGCTGCTGGACGGAGTCTTCTCAACCTCTCCTCTCTCCTTGCTGGATCAAGGCGTGGGAGACGTCACCGGCTGTCGTGTGTTGAACGCGGAGGTGCCGTCCGCTCGGCACTAGGATCTTCGGTGATTTGGATCACGGCGAGTACGACTCCTTCAACCCCGTTCTCTTGAACGCTTCCGCTTAGCGATCTACAAGGGTATGTAGATGCACTCTCCTTCCCCTCGTTGCTAGTTTCTCCATAGATAGATCTTGGTGACACGTAGGAAAATTTTGAATTTCTGCTACGTTACCCAACACATGTGCGTTCTATTTGAAACTCGTTCAAAATCTTCACTGTGTCCTTGTCAGCTGAAGAAATTGCGAACGAAACTTTAAAACTGATCTTATCCAAACTTTCGGTTTTGCCGCTCAAACCGTTCCGCATCCCACGATGGATTTATCTATTCACCCATGATCTAACACGATCTCCACTTTTCAAGACGTGGGTGACACATGTCAGCGAATGAGAAGGGTCAGGCACGTTCGTCCCAAATCTTGAGCTAACAGTTTTTCACCGTGGCTATATATACCCCTCTCCCTTCCTCACTTTCCTTACTCCGCCGACCGCTCTCTCTCTCTCGCCGAGCTTCTCAAACCCTAGTGCCGCCTTACTCCATCGTCAGCCGGTGAGGAAGAGCTTCATGCCTCGACCTCGTCGCCGACGTATCGCGCCCGATCATGGAAATCTTCACTCCGCCGCCGCCGTAGCTGTCTTCCTCCGCCAAGTTAGGGCGTGGAAGATCTGAACTGACGAACTTCCCAACTGTTCTTCTTAGTTCGTCGTGTTCTTCACTTTGGGTAATTAAAAGTTACTTTTATTACTCGCTTTGATTCTCAAACCTTCCTGAAAATCTTCAAAGGTGTTTATTCTTCAAATCTTCACACATATGAACACCTCAAACAAAATATGCTCTTGATTCGTTTCTCTAAGCATTGATTTTCTTCAAGATTCCTCAATTGTGTGGATCCTCGATCTATACAACTCTGGAACCTAAGACAAAGATCGCTTAGTGAAATTCTTCAAGGCTCATCTGGTCAAATTCCTCAAACTAGTTCTTTTGAAAACCTTCGAGAACGCATATGACCTCTCCAAATTCCTCGCAACTATACTCTGCTCACGGTACTCATGTCCGCTTTGAATCACTAGGTTCTCATCAACTTAACTCATTTGCAGCGCTCCTCCAAGAAAAGTTGCATACCTCTTCAGAGAATTCGTTTGTTCAAATTCCTCACCTGAAGAATATGGCAGAAGGAAAGAAGCCACAGAAAGGAGGAAAGAGGCCTGAGGTCATGACCGCGTTTGAAATTCCTGAGGAAATATATGCTGATTATTGCACACCTGATGAAGCCGAGTTCGGCAAAGAAAACAAAAATCAGCGCAAGGTGCGCATTCAAAGGATTGAACGGAGATGGGCAAGGGAATGGAGGGAGTACATATATGTAACTCCAAAGTACATGAAGAAATTCACACTCAACCCTCCATGCCCAAGAGCTCCATTGGCACTGGTCAAGAAGTCGACCCCACCAAAGATCAAGCGTGGTGAGGACTTTCTGAAGAATGGGCCAAGCGCCAAGCCAAATTGGCAAGACAAGCCAACGAGGCAAGTGAGGAAATTCAATGAGGATTCTGCTACATCGCTGCCGCCACCGAGGCCTCTGCTGCCAAGAAAATCTATGGCAAAGAAGCCCGCACACAAGCCAAGTGCTTCACCAACAGTGCCCTCACGGCCAAGTTCCTCAGCTGTGCCCTCACGACCAATTCCTCATGCTGCTCCTGCTCCTCCAAAATCCTCAGCTCCCTCAAAGTCCTCAGCTGCTCCTACAAAATCCTCAGCAGTTCCGACAAAGTCCTCAACACCTGTGCATCTGGCCACGTGCAAAAGGATTGTAGGCTTCTCCATTGCCTCTGGTGTTTCAAAGAAGTTCCTCACCGCACCAAAGTCTTCATCCGCCCGACTCTGCTGAAGACTAAGGCCACAAATGGACGAGGTCCTCGCCCAAGTCCCAAGAAGAAACAGGTCGCCTTCCAAGAGCCACCTAAAGATGATGAGGCTGATGATGATGAACTTGCGGAAATCATCAGAGATCGCCAAGAAAGGGCCACTAGAGCCAAAGGCACATCTGTGCCACTGCTGTTGGATCCGAGGAAAATCTCGATTACATTGATCTCGCACAAGGATCCAAACACCAGATGCCTGATTTTCATCCGCCCCGGACAAAGTCACATGTTGACCCATTTCATCACCAAGAGAAACGGAAGTTTGAAAAGGCAAGAGAGATCAAGAAAGCTCAATACGTAAAGGAGAAGTTCCTCAAGAAAACGTTGTCGTAATGACACCGAGGAACTTCTCAAGGTCCAGACTCAAATCCAAGCCCTCAAGAAAGACTTTGATGCTTATTATGCTGATTGGCAAGGAGCCAAAGTCGATTCGCCAACCTCGACGAAGAAATTCACCAATGTTGCTGCCCTAACGCAACAAGAAATTCCTCAGCCGGAGCCTCACTCAGCAGATCGAAGAACATGCCAGACCACCGTGATGAAGTTCAAAGGTCAAGAAAATGCTAGTTCCGTGGCTGATGATCCCATTCCACCCATCGAAGAAATTGCCGTGGCATCCACTAGTGGTGCGCTGAAGAAATCGAACAAGTCGTAGGCAACTGCATCGGTTGCACCCGAGGAAAATCAACCAGATTCCTCGGCTCCTCCTGCGCCAACACCAACTCCAATTCTTCCATCCGCCTCGATGTGAAGAAGACCAAGGCTGCGAATGAGCTGCAAAGTGAAGAAACGGAAAGCATCACCGCGCCAAATTCTTGATTCATGAAGAAAATGAAGCCAATGACCAGCTCCTTTGAAAATCCTATTGATGTTGTTCCAATTTCCTCAATTCCATCAAAGGACCTTGTTCCTTTTGATGAAGATTATGAGATCCCAAGCGGATCTGATGAAGAAAATCAGTATGCTGCTTTGTCAGAGCAGATTGATGAAGAAACTGAAGTGGAAGCAATCCCTTCAACCCCAATCATTTCCTCGCCTATGCCGCAGTTCACAGCTGAAGAGGCCCGTGTTGAGGAAATTGAAGAAGATGTGGATATTGGAAGCACAACGCCAGTGATGAACGATGACTTTTGGGAAAGTCAGCATCCAAATTCTCCACTCTTCACCCCAATCCAACAGATACCTCAGTCCCCTGCACCAACAGTTCAAATGGGCTCAAGAAACTCATCCCACTTCATCCGTCCATGAAGAAATTCCAGCCACTAGCGCCGATGAACTCTTCTGCTGATCCTCGATCGCATCAGAGAGGAACAAGAAATTCCTCACTGAAGAACACGAGATTGCGATTCCAGAGGTCGTGATGCAACTCATCGACACTCCACCGCCAAAGCCAAAGAATCCCTTCTCAACAAAGCAAAAGTTCAAGGCTGAAGATTTCTTCAACAGCATGTATTCTTCATGATTACAATCCATATGATTCTGCTCGATAAGGAAGAGGCGTTTACGGACTGCCACCAAGCCAATTTCTATTCCTCGGTGCTCTTCAACAAAGACAAAGTCTTCGATCATGCACATATTCCTCATGTGGACATGGAGTCTCGCCAGCTTTGAGCCAGTCCTCGGTGTTCTTCATGACGCAGACTTCTAAATTTCTGCATCGACATCTATGATTGGAATGAAGAACTCATTCTTCAATTCTATGCAACGCTGCACATCACCGGAGACGCCAAGACGTGAACTCATGGGTGTTAGATCGATGTCCGAAAATACTCACTACAAGGCACCAAAGAATCGAATTGCTTCGTGCCCTACCACTCGATCCTCCGCTTGATGGTGCTCGTTGTATCTACAACGAACCGAACTTTCAAATCACTATATGCAAGTGCTAATGAAGCCGTTGAAGCCAGGGCAGGCCCCAAGAACCAAATTCCTCGTCAAGGAATTATTGTATGTGCCTCGGACTGTCTATCGGATTCTGACGAAGACAATGAGTCCTATCAAAGGCCACGAATCAAATGATGAAGAAGTCGTTGGCATCATGAAGAATATGCTTTTCAATATCATTCATGGCGTTCCGTCAACTTCCATGATTTCTTCATGAGGACTCTGGCAAACATTGCTATGTCACCATTTGAGCTGAAGCCTTATGCGCCTTGGATAATGAGATTCATCAGACAAGGTCTTCACTCAATTACAAGGCTGATACTCGAACCACTGCAGCTACTTGCCCCGATTGAAGTCCTCAAGCGGACATTTTCCTCACCGATGACAAGGGAAGGCAACTGCTGTGATCGATGAAGGCATTCGTCCATTGGATGGACAGTTTAAAAGCTGCATCCTACTCCACCAATTATGACTCGCCACACATGAATCGCCGCAAATACCTCACCAAGCAAAGTCCTCAAGCCACAAAGACCTGTGGTGATGACTGATCGTGAGTTACTCCTCGGTCTTCATCGGAAGGTTGATCGCAATCATAAATGGGTCAAGCGTCGGTTTGGTTCAATTCTTCACAACATGACCTCTACACACAATGCAAAGAAGAAAAACCACTACTACCTCCATGAAACTTTCAAACGCACTGGCTGTTCATCAAATGTCTACAAGACGGAAGAACTGACGACAATGGGTCTCAAGGAAGAATTTGACTGGTATGCACCTCCTCCGAAGAAATACAAGAAGGTCAAAGTTCCTTCCTTGGTGGCCAGCTCCTATTCTTCATCACGAGACACCGATGAAAATGAAGACTTGGGCGACAACTGCGGCAGGCCCTACTACGACAACCGACCCCAACAACGCCGGGCGCCCTTCCTCAACTTGAAATTCTTCAGGGGCGTTAATCCTCAGTTTCGATCCTTTTGGTCATTCGATGACAAAGGGGGAGAAATTTGAGTTAGTCTTCAAGCGGGTCTATTATAAGGGCAACTTTTTGTTAAGTTACAACTCTCGTTCTTCTGAAACTTTTATTGGATCGAGTTGTAATCTTAAACCCGATGGTGCTTTGATACTTTTGATGCACTGAGCTCTGATTCTCCTGTGCTCTGATACTCTTGATGCGTTATTTTGCATGCCTGTTCCTCAGTAATGTTATTGCACGCATGCTGAATTTCATCAAGCACCATATTTCATCATGCATTTCAAATTCTTCATATTATATGTCAAATGCGTGTATGAATTACAAGATATAGGGGGAGATCTCCATGATTCAACTCTTCAAATGTGCATTGCCTCAAAAGCAAATTTCTCACTATGCACATCTTCAGAGGGAGTTCTTCTATATCTTGCAATCAAATTCCTCAATATCAGTATTTACACTTCATATGTTTATCCCCGTTGAAAACTTAACCTATATTGTCATCAATCACCAAAAAGGGGGAGATTTTAAGTGCATCTAGTGCCCCTTAGTGATTTTGGTGTATTGAAGACTTGTAGGTTAAGAAACTAATGTGTTTGTGAGTGTACACATGTCTATAAGTCTATGAGGAGTTTGATATTTACAGAGAAAGTCGACCCTTAAAAATGAAGTTCTTCGACTGAAGACTTTGATATTCTGAAGACTTTCTGAAGACTTTGAAAGTGAAGAAATTGGTGTGACCTTGAAGACTAGGTATTCATTTGAGGAACATGAAGCGTGAAGACTTTTGTTTTCGTAGTTTCATTTTCTCTTTCTTGAGTCATAGGAAACACCGTACTGTTAAAGGGGGTCGAGGAAATACTAAGGAAAAATTTCCATGTGATGCTCAATTCAAAATCCTACACCCACCAATCCCTTCGAGTGAAGCCTTTGGAAATCTCATACAGTTCAGTCAATATCTTCAGTGACAGAGACGAAGTTCTTCTGGTCGCTGAGGAATTTGTTCTGACTGAGGAGTTAGGAATTCGCCAGTGCGGATTGCCTACACAGCGAGGAACATGATAGCCCTGAGGAATTTGAGATTCAAATTTCCGACCGTTGCTGTGCTGCGCGCTAACTGTCCCAAAATATCTTATCCACCTAACGGTCATATCATTGAAGGGCATTTATGTCTTATCATGTCCGTCTGCTCCCTAGGCTATAAATAGCCGCCCCCTACAACCACTAGCTGGTTGGCTGCTCCGAGAGAAACTTGACACTTGTCATTTGAGAGCAACCCATCCTCCGAGGACTTTGAGCGAAAATCATCGAGTGAGGAAAAACCCAAAAACCAAACCCCTACAAACCCAAAGTGATTGAGCATCACTGAAGAGATTGATCCTGCGTGGATCCGATGCTTGTTACCTTGGAAGACTGTGCTTCTTCCAGACGGTTAGGCGTCATGGTCTAGAGCATCCAAGAGGAATTGTGGATCGCCGAGTGACCAAGTCTGTGAAGGTTTGAAAGTCGCCTGAAGACTTACCACGAGTGATTGGACGAGGTCTGTGTGACCTTAGTTCAAGGAGAATACGGTGAGGACTTGGTGTCTGAGCTGCGTGCTCACGATCGGGTGTCCGGACTGTGTGTCCTCGAGTTTAAATACTCACCGCTCCAACCAGACGTATAACCGAGACAGCAGCTTGAACTGGTCTACCAAATCATTGTCTTCACCAACCTAATCGGTTCTAATTCCTCAACCCTTTCATTTCCTCATTATTGTGTTGAGTGTTCATTCATATCTGTGTTTGAAGACTTTGATCAAGACTTTCTCAATTTCCTCGCCCAATTTCTTCATCTGTTTGTCTTCATCTTGTGCTATCCTGTGTTTACGCTTTACATGCTCTTTGATTGTCTTCATTTTATCATGATGACGATGCCTCTTATGCTTATTTACGAGTACTTATTCCGCTGCAAGTAGTTCTTCGCTAAGGAATTTCCTCACCGCAAATTCTCGTGAAGAATTCATAAAATCGCCTATTCACCCCCTCTAGTCGATATAACGCACTTTCGTGGAAGGCGCGGGGCTCAGGGCAATAATCGCCGGACCCTACCGCCAGGCCTGGCGGTATGGTTAGACAGATCTACCCGCCAGTTCCCTGGCGGTAGGGTGCGACGGAGGGCGGCGCGCCTCCGCAGGCGACGTGGATAAGTTTCCTACCGCCATGGGCCGTGGCGGTGGCTATCTAACCCTACCACAGAGGTCTGGCGGTAGGCAAAAATCAAATCTCGAAAAAATTTCAAACAGGGGTCAGATCCTGAAATACTTTCCAAAAAGGGTCAAAACACGAAATTTTGCCGCAGGGTGACGGGTGACCTCACTGCTGACCCAACACTGATTTCGCTTGTTGCTTTGCTTCATGTGGCGTAGCGACCGGCCAGGCCTGCCTGCCTGCCGCCGGCGCCAGCCATAGAGAAATGGGAAACGCTTGGAACAACTGACGGAAAACATCTCACGCGCCGGCTTCCTCCTATGTTGCCACGTGCCCCCGTGGACCCCGCACACCCCTATCCGTTTCACCTTATCGCCAACCGAAGCGCCCCCGATCCCATTTCTCCTAACTCTCCGTTCCTGCCATGGGTCCTTTTCTCCTACCTTCTTTGAGCCGGCCATGGATTTCTACTTTCCGACCTCCTGATCCAATCGTGGATGTTACAGCGTCCATGTGCACCCCAGTGCAAAGTGAGGAAGAGATTGTCCCCATGACCTTGATCTTGCTGCTGCAAAATCAACATGTCCCTGTTGCTAGAGGTCGTGCTACGAGCCCCGGGCAGCGGAGCTGTGATCATAGACGTCGACCAACGACATGATTTCGTGATCATCGCCTGCAACATAGATGATGTCGTGGTGGCAACGACTCAAGATGGATGATGTTGTGGTGAGGAAGGCTGCGGTGATGGTGATGGGACAGTGGGTTTGCAACATCGTTCATGTTGCAATGGGTCACCGCAACATGACCCATATTGCATGAAACTACTGTGTGAACGATCCTCCCTCGCCTGATATGTGCACGATGCTAAACCGAATGCACCCGATATGTGCATGATGCTAAATCAAATGCACGGCTGCACTTCCATCCCATGCATCAACAGCTTGATTTGGCATGTCGGACACGTATCGGCAAGAAAATGTCGTTTGTATATTGGGACTCCCCACGTAATGCAATGTCACACAAGCTAAAGGTCCACAACATGGCCCACCTTGCAATGGGTGCCAACATGGTGACCGCAACATGGCCCGCCTTGCTATGGGTGCCCACAACATGGTCCGTTTTGCGATCATCCTAAGGATGTCTGGGACAGATCAAACGGGTGCCGACCCGGCCGATCTGATCAGCCGGATGACGCATGGCGTCAGCCCGCGTCTCTATAAAATTATTGTGGAATAAGGAATAAACTGGGTTGTAACGATCTGTCCTTTCATCCCCAACACCAAAAAAAAAAGTAACCAGGGAAGTGCCAGCTCACAAAACTGCAAATACCACATTTTGTGCGATAGTTCAGTGTTCAGCACAAGCAGACCCCGCAATAAGCAATCACACACATACCAGCAGACCTGCCGCAGACAAAGACGCACGCCCTATAGGCTATAGCTAAGACCATAACATAAACCGTGGATGCTCGTGCGATGACTCCTGAAGTGTGACACTGGCTTATTACAAAAGGATGGCCGCTAATTCATTAGGTTTACTTGAGGCTCTTGTTGAACCAGTCAACCATGTCTGCCAGGGCTTCCTCGGCACTCTTCACAGCAGCTGCATCTTCGCTTTTGTATCTCACGGTCCATCCATGAGAAACCCCAGGGAAGATCTTGACAAAGTGAGCAATCTGTAGGTCCATAAGAAATCATATCAGGATGGAAGATTTTGAGCTCCAGTTCTCAAACAATAATGTGTCTCCAATTTATGCACATTCTACTGTACTTTCTGACTTAATTTTCAGACAATATTACGTCTTTTTTCCACTTTTTCATCACGATAACTTTAGTGAATATTAGATAGAAATAGAATAATACCGTCTCACTTTCAAGAAAACAAGATCCTCAGATGGATAATAACACTAGCTTGTAACTATAAAATGCTAAGGTTTGCTCAGGGGCTCGTAATGTAAAAGCCATGAAGCCTGGATGGCTCTTAATTTCAAAATGTCTGATACCTACTTTAACATCAAAAGGCAAATTGGTACATAAATTGGGAAGGAAGTAGAAACAAGTAATGCCAGAACAACCAGACAACATTCTGGTCAGATACAGTTCCGCACCAGGGCAGCTCCAAATTTGACAATTAGTTTAGCCTTTGTTATATCACATATTCTATAGCTTGAGTACATCATGGTTGGTCTGAAGATCGGGTTGCTGGAAATGAGAACTTACCCCTGAGTTAGAGGATAGAACCTGTTCGAACTCCTTGACCAATTCTGGTGGGGACATTACGTCGGTTTCAGCTCCAAGTATAGCGAGGGGCATTTCACCTCTGAGATATAGCACATGTCGTAGTGTAAGAATCTGAAACCTTTCAAATGGAACAATTTAAGTGAGTATACGTAATTCTCAAGGAGGAGATTTTACCTTTTATATCATCAACAGTAACAAATGAAGGGTGCGACATAACGGCTGCCTGGATCTCATTAGCTTTCGCTAACTCTGCAACTACCTTTGCTGATATGTGGGGAGAAGAAGCACAATGCTTAGCACGTTAAACCTTAGAATTTGGGTTCAGATGTAACAAAACAAAACGGTGCTTACCACCCCAGCAATAACCTGCAGCCCCAACACTAGACGCTCCTTGTTCCTTTAGAGCAGCAATAACAGGTTTTGCCTCTTCAAATGCTTTTCCCTGTATAAAAGCGCAATTTATTCGTTTATATTAGATGTGACATCACATTCAGCGAGAAATAACTCAAACCCCTATCAGCTCAGTAGAGCGTCTCCATTCTATTCTTCTGACCCAGGAGAGCTTATCCACGTTGGTGGACGAACAGGACAACAATCAGTCAATATCCTACACATATTCTCACAAGGTCATAACATGCTGCCATATACATGTTAGGTTTGGACCTGTTGGCTTTATCATCACTTCCCACCCTCGGTTACTTAGTTAACACTGTCCGAATCTAAGTACAAAAGGCCAGCAATGTCATGCAATGGAAACGGGGAAGCTTCCGAAACATATATATACCTTAAACATAAACTAAAGCAACATGGCCTGAACATTTACAAGAAAATTAAAATAACAAGGTTCAGAAAATCAGGAGACAACAAACCGGGGTATGCTCCTTTATCCACACTGCTATTGGTCTGTCAGCGTCTTCAGGTACAAATGGATCCCCATGTAAGAAATCTGGCACCACAACAAAATATCCAGACGAAGCAACTTTATCGGCTATCTTCCTTCAGGAGGAGAGAGGAAAGAAGCTACATCAGAACTCCTTCATTGTGAATTGTGATAAAGTAGAGGGCACAGGCCGTCATAAAATAGAAGTCCACAAGAAACTATTCAGAAATTAACGGGTTAAAATCTCAGCCATAAATTGTGTGAACCTTCGAGTTACATATTTGCCCAAAGTGTGTGAGAATAATGAGGAACTTCTATGCAGTGACTGCAATTCGAGCATCCTTTGGCCCTAAAAAAAAATCGAGCATCCTTTGTCCTTCTTGTGCGGATCGACTTCCACACACAGCACAGAAGTATTATTATCAGATGGCCTCTGAGGACGAAATCGCCCAATTTCTAACAACATGCACGACTTGGCAAAAAACGGCAGGCGAAAAGCAACACCGTTGCTAAATGGAAAGATGATAGCCGCCCCCAAGATCGGGACACCATCTCTGCCTTCATCGCCGACCTCCGCTGGATGGCTGTCCATTTGTCGCCGCCGCTCCCTCCGCCACCTCCCAAGCCGGATTAGGGGCCGGGCTCCCTATCCGGCTCCCTTTTGTTTTTTATTTTGGGCTTGTTGAGTTGTGCCCTCAGCAGAATTTTTTGTAGTACTTTGTGTTGTGAAACTTGTGTGTGGTGTGAACCTTCTCGTGTACTGGTGCTCTATGGCGGTTTGCTTTATATATAAAGCGGGGTAAAAGTCTTTTAGGTAAATGGAAAGACAATTTTATCACTATTGATGAATGCCGCCAAACGGGGACAGAACAGAATCTACCGACTGTACGGACATACCGATGCTAAACCAAGAGATATGGGTATAAAACAAAACTCGTGATGTCAGAAAGCACAAACATCGTATACTACCTCAGATTCGGCGCTTCAAAACCTGCGAAGGGAAGACGGGTAGCGCCGTTAGTCGTCACTGTATATCCCCGGCAGCCGAACTTGAATACGAAAAGAGAGGAGTTCTGATCGAAATCAGTTACCGTAGACGTCGGAGATGAGGACGACGGCGGCCTTGGACTCTTGGGCGCCGGCGACGTACGCCTTGATCCCGCCGAAGCTGTCCACGACCTTGCCCTCGCCGGCGGCGGGGTTGAGCGCCGGCGGGTTCGCGCAGCACTGCGGGCTCGCCATGCTGCCGAGGTCGCGCTGGTGGGGAGCGCTAGAGTGATGATTGCTTGGCGATGAGATTGGGATTGGGATTGGTAACCGGGCCAGGCGACAGCACCGCAGCGGCACGAAATAAATGGGGGGAGAAGGACAGCGGACGCGTGACTGGCGGCTCGTTTCGAATCTGCTCGCGTCTGGTGGAAGCTCCCAGACTTTTGGGCCTTCGCTTTACCTTTTACCGGCGAGAGGCCGCGAACCGGGGTGACCTCATTGCTGACCCAATTTGATTTGATGCTCTGTATCCTTTTCGCAGTGGCAGTGGCGCGGCCACAGATTTTGCTAGTTTTTTACATTTTGCCACAGGGTATAATTAACAGAATAACATTCATTTTCTTGCGCAAAGTGCTTCCTTAACTTTTTTTAGGGTATGCTTCCTTGAACCTTATTACTATGTACGTTTCAGTGCAGCGATTTTATGCCCAGACTCATCTGCACTCAGTCTGGAAAAAAATTATACAAATTAAAAAAAAACAATTGCATGGTAGATAATTTATTGCGTTAGGTTTGCTTCAATTTTCAGATCATTTGGACATCTGAGTAGCTCTCAATAAAAAAGACAAATCGGATCAGAACAATACATGAACAGTAAACTTTTTTACATGCCTCGAATTTGTCTTTTTTGCCGAGAGATGCCCAAATGTCCAAATGATTTGAAAATTGAAGAGGACCACACGCATCAAATTATGTACCATGAAAAAAATGATTTTTTGGAATTTTTCTAGTATTTGTTTTGATTTTTTCTTCAGCGCGGGGTGCAGATGAGCCTGGGCTCAGAAAAAGATTTTCGCGCAGGTTTCCCCTTTCTTTTATCTGTATTGATTTCCCTCCTACTTTCGGATTTTTCTCGTCGGTTTACCTCGTAAACCGTCTTAATTGTCCCACCTTTTATTAACTTACCAAATAAAATTATTTTTTTCTTTGTTTAGCCATTATGCTCTAGGTAGGTAAATCACGAGCATGATTTATTAAAAAAATTATACAACATATTAATATTAACATAGATGGGCAAATCACAAGCTAAAGCACCAAAAAAATTATATCATGTTGCAACGCATGAACAATTATCTAGTTTCATCAGAAAACAAAAGGTTAATCTGCTTTACTAAAACAGATTTGCAATCGTTGACAGAAGCAATCAATGATTGTTATTGCTATATTTTTTTGAAGGTCATTGTTATTGCTATATTGATTAGCAGCAATGAATGGTGGGAGAACATCATATCCCTGCCTTCACCTGAAATCATGCATTTGGTGCGCCATCTCATCCATGTTTGGGTGGGATGTCTAGACGGAGAGAAACCGCTAAGAGCAACTCTTTGTCCTTCTTCCTACCTCTCTTCTTTTACATGTGCAGTACCTCTACACCTTAGCAGAAATCCCTACAAATTCATAAAAACGATCTAGCAAAAACCCATAAAAGCAAAATATAATATCTTCAGTTTAGACACAACAACCTTACTCTAGGCAAAGTGCATTGCATGATAAGTGCAAGTTGGTTGAAAAATCCAACCCATTGTGAATGTCGTGATCTAGAACCTGTTGTCGCTAGTAGTTGACCCATGTTGCTATAGCAGGCTCATCTAGGCATTATGTTGTGTGGCCTCGCTGGCGTGGAGGAGCAAGACATGAATTTCAAACCAAACTAAAAGATAGGGATTCTACATTTAAGTCATAAATGCATAAGTGAGACGTGGAAGATTTCTTTGGGCTGAGCATCCAGTCAAGGAACACATTACACTCGGTGAGGCAGTGAGATCATTGTTGATACAATGTTCCAATCAAATCTCGTTTGACCGTCAAAAACATGGATTTTTAGCCGACTAGGACTGTCAATATCAAGGCACAAATGATAAAAAACAAAGTTTGGAACTTGGGATGTCCCGAGATGGAGATAGTGCTAGTCTAATGTACTGTGGGGAAGAGTTGTGTGATCTTAAACCGTGTTCTTTCCAAGTCCTACGACGTATGTGTTTTAAAATTATATTGCAAGAGACAACCCAACTAAGTTTGAAAGTTGTGTATGTTATGTATGTGATGTTCTCATGTAAAACATAGCAGTGACTAAGCTCTACCCCTAGTTTTGGGCTCTAGTATAGATGTTGGCTTCTTGTGTCAATTATGATCCTACCCAATCTGTCTTCACGCTTGAATAGGGGTGCACTTATACGAATGTCTCATGCCATGTGATGCAACAACCATGTAATGCAACATTCATGCAATTTGATACTCCTGCCATAAGGAGCACATGGACATCCATGTACTGTTGTGAGCATCCCGCTTCGCCCTCAATGAGGTAGCTCCATGGTAGATGTATTAATGATACCAATTCAAGTTTAATGTCTAGTTCATTGAAACGACCACACTTCGAGAAAGCATTGATTTTCCTTGCTTCTATTTGTTCAAGAAACATAGCAAAAAGAATGAATAGGCCTACTAGGATTATAGTAGAGCAGTTCTGAAAAAGATGTAGATTAGATGTAGTTCCATCTTTCTTTGCATGCACAATCATCCTTGTCCAAAAGTATTATGCTCTCAAAACAAACAAACAAAATGTACATAGACAACCTTTTCAAACCACGGGGGAGGGGGTGCGTAGCAATTGTTCATAAATCCACTCACACTTTTTTTACTATACTTTCATTGATATGATGACTCTGTAATAGATATAGAAGTCATAAACTACACTCTCTAACCCTGAGAGCTCCTATGGAATTAAGTAATTATTAACATTTCTCACATTGTGTCATGTACAGGAAGTTCGTCCAAAACAAAAACAAAATGGGAATCGTACGGTGATGTATTGTCGACCAAAAACACATAACCATAGCTCATGTATCTGCAAGGGTTGTCCCAAGAAAATAAACATTAAATCATTTGGTACGTAATTTGCAGTCATGGTTATTTGTATACTTTATGTTATCTTGGCATAAGGACACAAAAACATATACACTAGCACACCTGAATCAAGGATGCTTGCCGCATCAAACACATTAGATGAGGACATTAAAGAAAATCCTATCTTACGCATCGGTGATGTCATAAATCATGGGGCTTCCAAGTCCTGGGATGTCTGAGGGCTCAAGAACTACATTGTAAAGGTCATTCCAACTATGTACAAAAACTTATATCCATTAGATATGTGGATTAGTTTGATACGACCTACCAACGACTAAGCTCTACCCCTTTCTCGACCTCAGGTATGTGGGATGACTTCTTTGTAAATCGTGATCCTATTCCATCTCTCTTCTCACACTTAAATAGGACCATCATTACGTTGTCGTCTGATGCCCCATGTGGCTCAACAACCATGCAATGAATGCTTTGATGCAGTTTGATGCGACCATAAGAGGCACTTGTGGACTCAATTCAAGTTCATTGTGCTTAAAAGAAATTGAAGTTGTTGTCTTAACTGGCAGCATCACTAACGAGCAAAAACGGGCATAAGCAACCATAATTTTTGTAATACACAATCATGTGCTGATGTCCAATATGAAGCTTACCCTCCATCGAAACCATGTCGATATGGACTTCTCTGTGAGAGACATGATATGAGAAATTCAGAAGATGGAAAGATAGACATCCCTTTGGATTCTTTCTCGAGCTTCCTCTTATGCTAGTTTGTGATTATTGCGCTACACCGTGTCTTAGAAATAATGCATCTTATTGCGGCCTTGTATGATTCTTCACCAATTTGTGCAAGTCCCTTTCTCTTAAAAGCGCTTCATATAATTAGGGAATTCGTAAAGGTCCCACTTTTCTTAAGTCTACTATACAAATCCTTTTTCTTTCGGTTGTAAATGATGAGCAATGATATTATCTAAGGGAATTTTGGTAGTGGAATGAGTGGGTAACAGTATGCAACTTTAAATTTAGAAAAGACTTACCCCCCCCGCCCAGAGCACGCGTGAGAAAGAGGATAAACCGAGTCATCTACATACCCATAACTCTCAAACTTGACAATGTGCAAATTGATGATTTAGGAATAACGGAAAACACTTGGCAAATACGAACCCATATTGCAATCTAACAAAAAGGAGGCTTAAAATGTGTAAGTTCTGTAGACTGATTGTAGTTCCAATCTTTACTTCCCCACATGATTCTGGTCATAAGGTCCGTTCAATAAAAAAATGTGCTTGTAAAGCGAAAATCCATATTTGCACCCGAGCTCGTCTCCACCCGCGCTGACGAAAAAAATCAAAACAAATACTAGAAAAAATCCAAATATTTTTTGTGCGGTAGACAATTTGATGCGTGAGGTCCGCTCAATTTTCAAGTGACTTGGACATATGAGGAGCTCTCAGCAGAAAAAACAAATTGGGGGTCTGTAAAAATGTTTACTGTTCATGTACTGTTTTGGCCCGATTTGTCTTTTTTGCTGAGAGCTGCTCAGATGTCCAAATGACTCAAAATTTGGAGCAGGCCACACACATCAAATTGTCTACCGCACAAAAAATTGATTTTTTTTGATTTTTTTTGATTTTTTTGATTTTTTTTACGAATATTTTTCTAGCCGGGTGCAAATGAGCTTGGGCACCGAAACGTCCTAAAGGAAATATTATGCACTAAGAGAAACATAACAAATAGTACGAAGACCACTTATTTTCGACCGTAGGGGTTAAACAATCATGCATTGATGCAAATTAGTTGTCTAATAATGTTCTCTATCTCAACCATTGCTTCGATAATATTCTCACCAATAGGAGGCTTGTTACAAATCTATAAGTCATAAACAACAATCAACAAGCCTAAAAGAAAACTATCAACAACTCAAAGAGCCCCCCAAAATAACTTCACATGCAAGGAAGTGCCTCCTTATCCTCCCTGACAGTCGGGACTCACCTGGTCGAAGCGTACGTAGCATTGTCATTCTGGTCGCGAACGTGTACGTACATACTGGTCGATTGGTCTCTCTGCAACGATGAACCATGGCCGAGCAAGCAGCGACACGTGTAGTAGTAGAGCCCCTGATAATCCTCAAGTGCAAGGAATCATCGTAGCACTTTCCAAAGGTGGAAGTGATAAGTATGATGTGTCGAACCCACAAGGAGCTAAAGGTAAGATCAATATTCACTCAAGTCCTATCTGCCACTGATACGACTCTACGTACACCGAACGTTTGCTTCCAACTAGAAACGAGAAATAATACTACGTTGTATGTATGAAGAGGATAACTTCGCATGATATCGGAGAACTAAAATATAAAAGTAGGTGCTATTAATATAAAGTTAGAATATAATACTATATATTATAAATAGCGAGTGTGGAATAATGATGGATCGATGTGCGGAATTGTCCTAGGCAATAGTTAACAAGATCGGTAATCATTATCGCAATTTCATATGAGGAGAGGCATAAGTTAACATACTTTCTCTTCTTGGATCATATGCACTTATGATTGGAACTCTATCAAGCATCCGCAACTACTAAAGATCATTAAGGTAAAACTCAACCATAGCATTAACATATCAAGTCCCCTTTATTCCCATACGCCATGATTGACTTACCCGTGTTTATGCTTCTATCACTCAAGCAACGCAGACAATAAGCAAACCATGGACATATTACAAACCCTACAGTGGGGATCCCTCAGGTGTGCGCGGCACGAAAGGCACCATAGGATAGCACCAAAATAAAATATACAACTCAAACCAATCTAGATCATCAATCAACCCATAGGAAAAAAGAAATCTACTCAAAATATCATAGGATGGCAACACATCATTGGATCATAATATGTGGCATAAAGCACCATGTTCAAGTAGGGGATTACAACGGGGTGCGGGAGAGTGGACCGCGTAAAAGAGATGAGGATGGTGATGTTGATGAAGACGATCACAGCGGCGATGATTCCCCCGATGGCACTCCGGCGCCACCAAGAGAGAGGGGGAACGGTTCTCCCCTTTGTGCTTCCTCCTCCATGTCCTCCCCTTAGATGGGGAAAGGTTCTCCCTATGGTCCTTGGCCTCCATGACGACGGTGACCCCTCCGGCTTCCTCCTCCATGACCTCCGGTGATGTTGGCCCCCTCCGGCAGGGTGCCAGAGAGGGCCTAGATTTTTTTCATGGCTACAGAGGATTACGGCGGCGGAACCCCCGATCTAGGTTTTGTTCTGGAAGTTTGGGAATATATAAGAGGTATTGGCGTCGAGAACAAGTTAGGGGGACCCACGAGGCAGCCACAATGCCGGGGGGCGCGCCCCCCGCCCTTGTGGTGGCCTCGTGGCTCCTTTGATGCAACTCCAGTACTCCGTGGGCTTCTTTTGGTCCAAAAATAATCTCCAAAAAATTTCAGGTCAATTGGACTCCGTTTGATATTCCTTTTCTGCGAAACCCAAAAACAAGGAAAAAACAGAAATTGGCATTGGGCTATGGGTTAATAGGTTAGTCCCAAAAATCATATAAAATATCATATAAATGCATATAAAACATCCAGATAGATGATATAATAGCATGAATACTTCATAAATTATAGATATATTGGAGACGTATCAGCATCCCCAAGCTTAGTTCCTGCTCATCCTCAAGTAGGTAAATGATAAAAGAAATAATTTATGAAGTGTGAATGCTAGCAAGTGCACAAGTTTGATCAATGATAGTTCCAAAAACTTTTTCTAGCATCACTATATATCATAAACAATAGCTCATCTCATAAAAATTCTCATGATCAAGTAACAAGCTATCCACAAATTAAGGTATAGACCATAAACTTTCTTGAAAACTAACAAACTATGTTCTCGGTCATCAAACAATTGCAATTCATCTTATTTTCAGGAAGGGTCTATGTAAGAGCTTTGATTTAGCAAATTCCACATAGTCAACTATCATTTAATCTTTCACAATTGCTAACACTCACGTGATATTTATGGGTTCAAAGTTTTAATCGGACACAGAGAAAGATAGGGGCTTATAGTTTCGCCTCCCAACCTTTCACCTCAAGGGTAATGTCAACAATAATACTTTATGAAAACCTACATCCGAGTGGATATGTATATCCGGACCGCTCCAACACATAGTGATTGCCAAAGGAAAAAGTGTAAAAAGGAAGGGTGATGATCACCATGACTCTTGTATAAAGGTAGAAGGTAAAAGTAAAAGATAGGCCCTTCGCATAGGGAAGCAGAGGTTGTCATGCGCTTTTGTGGTTGGATGCACAAAATCTTAATGCAAAATAACGTCACTTTATATTGCTGCTTGTGATAAAGACCTTTATTAGGCAGCCCGTCGCTTTTATTTCTTCCATATCACAAGTTCGTATAAAGCTTATTTTCTTCACACTAATAGATCATACATATTCAGAGAGCAATTTTTATTGCTTGCGCCAATGACAAGTTACTTGAAGGATCTTACTCAATCCATAGGTAGGTATGGTGGAGTCTCATGGCAAAACTGGTTAAAGGGGTGTTTGGAAGAACAAGTAGTATCTCTACTTGGTGCAAAGAATTTGGCTAGCATGAGGGGGAAAGGCAAGCTCAACATGTTGGATGATCCATGACAATATAACTTCTATTCGGATATAAGAAAACATAACTCATTATGTTGTCTTCCTTGTCCAACGTCAACTTTTTATCATGTCATATTTTATTGAGTACTCACAATTACAAAAGATGTCCAAGATAGTATATTTATATGTTAAATCTCTCTTCCTTCAATATTCTTTCATGAATTGTTCAAGTGACCAATGTTGAGTTTGCTAACTTTCAATAAATTTTACCACCTATACTACTTATAAGTGAAGTCATTACTCCCAATGGGATAAGCATATGAAGCATATATAAATACAGATTTATGATATTCAATTCATTCAACCATTTGCTCATAGGGTATAAGTGAAGCACGTGAGTAAATTACAAACTAGTCCAAAAAGATATGAGTGAAGGACAATGAGTAGTCAAATAATTAACTAGCCATGGGAGGACTGTCTCTTATTCAAGATTTCAGATCCAATGATTTTATTCAAACATCAAGTAAAATAAAAATACGCTCTAAGAGAAACACATATCATGTGACAAATAAAAATATAGCTCCGAGTAAGGTATACCGATGGTTTTGAAGATGAAAGAGGGGATGCCTTCCGGGGCATCCCCAAGCTTAGGCGCTTGAGTCTTACTTGAATATTACCTTGGGGTACCTTGGGCATCCCCAAGCTTAGGATCTTTCCACTCCTTGTTCTCCTTGTATCGATATCTCACCCAAAACTTGAAAACTTCAATCACACAAAACTTAACGGAACTTCGTGAGATGGATTAGTATGAGAAAGACAAAGCATTCACTTTGGTACTGTCAAGACAAGGTTCATAATTGTTCTCACACAATGCCTACTGTACCATATCATTTCTACAATTTATATTGAGCAATATAAGCCATATAAACTAGAAAACAAGCAAACTATGCATTGAAAATAGAATATGTCAAAAACAGAACAGTCTGTAATGATCTGAATTAATCTCATACTTATGTTACTCCAAAAATTCAGAAAAATTAGGACAACGTAGAAAATTTGTATATCAATCTTTTGAAAAGAAATTAAGAATTTTTCAGCACTCCAGTAAGTTTAAAGAATTATGTGACTGAGCGCAAAAGTTTCTATTTTTGCACAGAATCAAGTCAACTATCATCCACACTACCCCAAAGGCTTTACTTGGCACTTTATCGAAACAAAAGCTATAAAACATGATTACTACAGTAGCTTAATCACGTGGAAACGCAAAAACAATTGATATAAGTATTGGGTTGTCTCCCAACATGCGATTTTCTTTAATGCCTTTACAGCTGGGTGATACGTCTCCAATGTATCTATAATTTTTGATTGTTCCATGCTGTTTTATTATCAATCTTGGATGTTTTATAATCATTTTATAGTCATTTTATATCATTTTTGGTACTAACCTATTGACATAGTGCCAAGTGCCAGTTGCTATTTTTTTCCATGTTTTTTACATCGTAGGAAATCAATATCAAATGAAGTCCAAATGCCACGAAACTCCATGATGATTTTTATGGGCCAAAAGGAAGTAATTGGGCCCTGGTTGCACATGGGGGGAGTACCGAGGAGGGTACAAACCACCAGGGCGCGCCAGGAGGCCCTGGCACGCCCTGGTGGGTTGTGCCCACCTCGGGTGCCCCTCGGACTGCCTCTTTTCTCTATAAATACCCCAATATTCTAGAAACCCTGGAGGCATCGACGAAACATTCATCCATCCACCACAGAGTCCAGAACCACCAGATCTAATCTAGACACCATCACGGAGGGTGAGGGAGTCCTAGAGGGGGACATGTTAAATAGCTTTTGACCCCCTAGCCGAACTATCACCGTTGGCCGGACTCCTGGACTATGAAGATACAAGATTGAAGACTTCGTCTTGTGTCCGGATGGGACTTTCCTTGGCGTGGAAGGCAAGCTTGGCGATACGGATATGTAGATCTCCTACCATTGTAACCGACTCTGTGTAACCCAACCCTATCCGGTGTCTATATAAACCGGAGGGCTTTAGTCCGTAGGACGAACAACAATCATACCATAGGCTAGCTTCTAGGGTTTAGCCTCTCTGATCTCGTGGTAGATCTACTCTTGTACTATCCATATCATCAATATTAATCAAGCAGGAGTAGGGTTTTACCTCCATCGAGAGGGCCCGAACCTGGGTAAAAACATCGTGTCCCTTGTCTCCTGTTACCATCCGCCTAGACGCACAGTTCGGGACCCCCTACCCGAGATCCGCCGGTTTTGACACCGACCTGGGGCTTAGGGCATTGTTCTGCCCGTTTTTATAAAGACCGAATACCTTAGGGAGTGTTCGGCGTCTCGAGTTAGGCCTTATATGCATCAGCTCCGAATCATGTCTTTGGTCAAATGTTGGGTTTGCCCGGCTCCCATGTTTTGGTACCTTACGTTCCGTTATATCGGCTAAGGTAGCGCTGGGAGAACCACTGGGATTGTGCCTCGGTTGAGCTGGGTTGAGCACCTCAGTGGAGAAAGCTAAAACTGACTGTCATGATATAGCGTGAGACTGGTCAACCACTCGATGACCCACCGGAATGTTTAGAATTCCCCCGCATTGACGAAGGACCGTTTCGGTCGAGGCACATCTGGCCCCCGATTCGGGCGCGGTGCCCCTAGGGGCTATATAGTAGCCCCACCATCGAACTCCTATGGCTAAGTGAAAGTGATAAAGCATTATAGTCCGGTTGCCTAGTTTGCTACGCTATCACCTCCTTCATAGGACCAAGACGTTGGATTAAGTGTGAAAATGCACCTTTTTTGCAAACACCCCACACTATGTGCGTGGGGCACGAAGCGAAGACGCCATCTTTCGGGTTATATCGCATATACATCAGCGGCCAGACAGAGGCGTTTACTACTTGAACGCACAAGTATAAAAAGCTCTTATCTGAAACGTTGTTTTCACAAATCATACATGTCATTTAAACATAATATCCTTCGAGCACTGCGTCTCTATTAAACGAGCGCCATGCAGGACTTCCTCAAAATAGTGCTCGGTAGGTACTCGGCTTCTATCCGAATCTTGGGATGCAACGTCGGTGGCCTTCATCTCCGCCCAGTATGTCTTGACACGGGCAAGAGCCATCCGCGCTCCCTCTATGCATGCTGACCGCTTCATTGCATCGATATGCGGCACCGCACCAAGGAACTGTTGCATCAAGCCAAAATAACTCTTCAGCTTGGGGCTTTTCGGCCACAAATGAGTCACGACAGCCTTCATGGCAAGTCCGGACAACCTATTCAGCTTAGCCCATTCGGCCAAACGATCGGTTAACGAAAGTGGACGCTCCGGACTATGGAACTGCGACCAAAAAAGCTCTTCCATTCCGTGATCCTTTTCACCTCGGAAGTGTTCGGCCGCGTCTGCGGCACTCGCCGCCAAGTCCAGATAAGCATCCTCCGCATCCACAGCGGTCCAATTGGCGTGCCAGGATCCGTGAATTTCCTCCGCATGAAAGGGCTTTCCGGCGCAATATCTTTGGCTGACGTAGCTCCTCCTTCATAGCTCTCATCGCAGAGCGAGTATCTTTAGCCTCGGTGGTGGCCTTTTCCGGTCCTCTTGTTTCGCTCGATCTTCTTTTCAAGAAGCTCGCATAGCGGTCGATAGCATTCTTCAATTTCACGGCCATCTCGGCCATTTCTTTCTTGCTTTGGCAGTGAGCAGCCTGTTCGGCTTTTAGCTCTGCGGCCGCCTTTAAAGCAGCCGCATCACTTTTTCTGGCTTGCTCCTTGGCTCGGGTGAGCTCCGCCCGAAGACTCTCCATGGCAGCGTGCACCATCTGCATTAAGCATACATGTTGTAAGACATGGGCGTTAAGCTCCCTTACCAGGTGTCCGCGGAGCAGTTGCATACCTTGTGACTCGTCAAGCCGCTTATTAACAAGCGTGATGTCCGCATCTGCCACGTCAAGTTGCCACTTGATTCGGCAAATTCATCAGCCCGGCTAGCCACGGGACGCCGCCACCTACATAGGAAGAGCACATATTATACAGGGTTATGATACTCGGTGCGCCGTCATTTTGACATCGCACCAAGTCTCGAGGCTACTATCTATCTGAGGCGCATTTTATATGCAAAACTGTCGAAGGTACATCATTTTGCGTACCTCAAAACCCGTCAGTAAACTTACGACGGCTTCATGCAACCCGCTCTCAGCGGATGAAATCCTTTCAATCACCGTACTCATTAACGTACGGTGATCTTCCGAGATAGACACTCGCCCAAGCAGATCCTTCAGCTCCTCCGACCGTACACCCGTTGGTGCCGGACTTGTCTGGTGGCCTTTTTCGAAGGCCGGACACGGAGGACTTTGAGGGGACATGCGGCTGCCTTCTGGCCCCGACGGATTTGGAGAAGCCCTCCGCGATGACACCTCAGGGTCCCTCCGGATTGAACTCCCGCAGGCGGAGGGGGCGACGTTTGCAGGGCAGGATGCGACGAAGCAGCATGACCCGCGCTACTACGACCAGATTGATCTCTCTCTCAGGGAGGTCTCAAATCGGCCCGCAACAAGGGCACGTCCTTGGATAGCCCCAGTCAAGCCTGTATTGACCCATGACGCCAGCCATGGTGGAGGACCCGAAAGGCAGGTGGCGCCGCCCATTTGGTGCCCACAGGGCGGTGATATAAAACCACCTGTTGCCATGAATTGAGCTCCTCTTGAAAAGAGCCCTTGGGCCATGGGCGTCGGCATTCTTGCTTATAACAGCCCCTCCACACTCTGCTGATGCCCCCGATCATCTTGGCTCCACTTTGAAGGTCTTGAGCCACAATCTGAAGTGAGGGTAATGCGGAGGAAGGCTTCACATCGACAATGAGCAGCGAGATGTGGAGGATGGACTCGGATCCAAGTCGTGGAATTCCAGCCCATAATAAAACATGAGCCCCCTCACAAAGGGGTGCAGCGAGAAGCCTAAACCCGAAGGAAGTGAGACACGAATACCACGCTCTCACGGGCTCGGGAGTGGGAACAACCTGCCCTTGAGCAGGCAGCCTATCGAAATTTCGCCGGTTAGATACCGTGAGGAGTCCTGATTAGGGGTGTCCGGATAGCGGACTACCATCATCGGCCGAACTATCATTTGCGGACTATCATCATCGACGGACTCCAAGACTATGAAGATAGAAGATTGAAGACTTCACCCGTGTCCGGATGGGACTTTCCTTGGCGTGGAAGGCAAGCTTGGCGTCTGGGATATGTAGATCTCCTACCATTGTAACCGACTCTATGTAACCATAGCCCTCTCCGGTGTCTATATAAACCGGATGGCTTTAGTCCGTGGGACAACAATCACAACAACCCTTACAATCATACCATAGGCTAGCTTCTAGGTTTAGCCTCCTTGATCTCGTGGTAGATCCACTCTTGTAAACATCCACAATATCAATATCAATCAAGCGGGGCGTGAGGGTTTTACCTCCATCAAGAGGGCCCGAACACAGGTAAACATCGTGTCCCTTGTCTCCTGTTACCATCCGCCTAGACGCACGATTCGGGACCCCCTACCCAAGATCCGCGGTTTGACACCGACATTGGTGCTTTCATTGAGAGTTCCTCCGTAGCGTCACCGATAGGCTTGATGGCCTCTTCAATCAACAACGACGCAGTCTGGGTGAGACCTTTCTCCCGGACAGATCTTCGTATTCGGTGACCGCCTTTGCGGGCCAACTCCTTGGCCATCTGGAGCAGATCGAAGCTACGCCCCTGCCGTCGGTCAGGTTTGGAAGCTTAAACTTCACGGCCGATATCCGCGGGACTTGATCCTCGATGGATCTGAGCCACACCGGCGTGCGTGCTGCTGTCACGATGGGCATGACCTAACTCGCCGCGGACAGGCACCTTGGAGGCCGCTGCACGAATCCGCTCCGACTCATAGTCCGGAGCTGATCGCTCGAATCTAGGGCGGATGGCTGGACACCGCCTCGGAGCCACAATTCCTCTGGCGATGGAGCGAACACTTACCTTGTCCCACATAAAGCCCATGACTCGAGGTGCGGACTCCTGCGGACTCCGAACCTCCTGCGCCTTTGCCGGTCGAATCCGATTGGGCGCCGATCATGGAATTCACCGCCATGACATCTTTCAAAGACTTCGCCCTTGGCGATATCATAAATTCATTGAAGCATCTCTCGCTATCCGGAGAGCCTGGCGAACTACGGCCGGGGCGGTTGGGACGCGGATGACGAAGAAATTCAGATCCCACCCACCACCCACTTCGTAGCCACCGTCGATGATTTAACCGCGTACTCGACTACAACTCCGAAGACATCGACGGTATGGGCGGCGATGCGGAGACTACTAAAACCGAAGCCTACAGACACCTTTGGAAAACCACCTCGTCATATGACATATACATGGTGGACACCCCAAAAGAAGGGGACGGCGAAGAAGCAGCGGAGGCCGATTCCTTAAAGAACAGCCCAAGCGCCCGGCGTCGGTGGCGCCGCTCTAAATCCCGCCACGGCAAGAATGGAGATTCAGCACGGGAGATAATAACACCCGAAAGTGCCGAAGACAACTCCCAAAGACGATCCAGCGCGGGAGGAGGCGAAGCAAGCCCTCGGGAGAGGCGGCGGACAAGAGGTCGAGGATGACAATTACTTACCTCCCTCCGGAGACGAGGCAACCCTCGGCGACGATGAATCGTCGTGCCGAGGATCCCGTCGAACAAGAGCGTTTAGGCGCAGGCTAATAGCCACGACAAACAGCCTAAAGAAAAAGCAACAACAGCTTCAAGCTGATCAAGACCCTCTTGGCCGACAGATGGACCGAGGTCCTCGCGGCGAAGAGTATGAACTCGAGCGCCCTCCAAAAGTTACCCAAAGCGCAAGTTGCTCCCCGATTAGAGGAGGCAGCATCACCAGGCGCTGTCTGGCAGACCGACCACCTCGTGGCGCGATAGAGAGCGTGCAAGCCCTCCACCAAAACCGTACCCGGCATCGCTCTAAAAGCAGGAAGCCACGGGGAACGCGCCGACTTATAGATATATTGGAGGACAAGGCAAGACAATCCAGGTCTATCTATGGATCACGTGGGCGCCCCGACCCACGGCGAATACCGTCGCACGGATACAACTACTCGGCGGGCGAACACAGCGAGACAATGCTCTCTCGAGCTACGTCGCGATATTGCTCAATCTGAGGCGCCGCACACCCACTATGCTTCACCGACGAAGTAATGGATCATCAAATCCTGAAGGGTTCAAACCCGTTAATATCGAATCCTCGATGGCTAACAGACCCAGCGATGCGGATTGAGATTATCTCCTCCATATACACATGGCCCGGGCGGCAATCTTCACGCCATCAAATATCTCGCTCAAGCTTAAAGGACCAACTCGGCATTGGCTTAACAGCCTGCCCGCAGAGTCAATTGGATCTTTGGGAAGACACGGAAGCCGCATTCCTCGACAACTTCCGAGCGCGTATATGCGACCACGAGGACGCAGATGACCTAAGCCACATAATCCAGCAGCGAACGAATCGGCGAGCAATTCAGACACGGTTCTTAACAAAGAAAAATCAAATCGTCATTGTCCGGATGCGGAGGCACTCGCTGCCTTCAAACATAACATCTGCGACGAGTGGCTGGCCCGGCACCTAGGGCAGGAGAAGCGAAATCCATGGCAGCCCTCACATCCCTAATGACCCGCTTACATGCGGGAGAGGATAGCTAGCTCGCTCGCGATAACAACCTCAAAAAAAACGCTGGCAGTCCGGATACCAAGGACCGCAATGGCAGGTTGCGTCGAAACAAAACAAACGCCGCGTGCGGCGGCGGCAATGAGAGGATCGGCGAGTTAACGCCGGATTTTGAGGCTCAAACCGGTCAGCGGAAGAAGCCATTCAAAAGAACCACTCCGGGCCCGTCCAATTTGGACCGAATACTCGACCTCTCTTGTCAAATACATGGAACCCCGAAAAGCCAGCTAACCATACCAACAGAGATTGTTGGGTATTTAGCGAGCATGCAAATGTCGCCAAAACAGTGACAAGGGCTACACAATGATGACGAGGAAGAGACCCGCCACCGAACAACGAGAGGACAAAAGGATTCCCCCTCAAGTTGGACGGTAAACATGATATCGCAACGCATATTCCCAAGAGGGAGCGAGCGTGCACTAAGGGCGATATCTGGCGATGGAGCGATCGCCCCAAAATTCAACCCATGGTCCTCTTGCCCGATCACTTTCGATCGTAGAGACCATCCGACCGATATCCGCCATGGCGGATTCGCGCGCATAGTTTTAGACCCAATCGTTGATGGATTTCACCTCACGAGTCCCGATGGGCGGCGGCGATGCTGAACCTGCTTTATCGGGATACGGTCGCAAGATGGGCATAGACCCTCAAGGATTAAACCTACAACAGCGACCTTCAAAGGCGTCATACCAGGTGTCGAGGCCAATTATGCGAGCTCGATTACTGCGAAGTGGTCTTCGGATCCCGGATAATTTCCGAAGCGAGAGTTAATCTTCGACATAGTCCCGTTTACGCGGCTATCACGCTCTGCTTTCGGACGACCAGCGTTTACAAAATTCAGCGCGGTGCCGCATTACGCATACCTTAAGCTCAAGATGCGAGGCCCTCGTGGAGTCATCACGGTCAATGGAAATACGGAACGCTCCTCCGAGCGGAGGAACATACTGGCGGCTCGCGGCGGAAATCTGAGCAGCCTTTTAAGGCAATTCTCGAGTCCGGCCGTTAAGCGACCGGACACGACCAAACGTGCCGGAGCAACATCAACCAAGACCACAGCACGTTCCGTTACATCGCCAGTAGCAATGTGGCTAACCCGGCCCTCGCAAAATTGCAAGACAAACTCTCCGCGTACATAATTACATACGGAGATACCATGGGCATAGGGGAAGGCACAACCACAACAGACCTAGAGTGCGGTTCGACCACACCGGGGCTCCCAAGTGTGTCGCTCTTTTTCTTATTTTTCTCTTTTTTATACAGAACTCAGTCCGGCGGCGAACCTGCCGAACTCATGATGCAACAGCCGGGGAAGGACAAAGGCGCGGCGAACACTCGGTGGTCTCCATCACGAGCATTAAATTTGTTAAAATACAACATTCCGCGGCCTACCCACGGAGAGAGACGCCTTTAATTCGTCAATCCCTTGCTTTCCGCACTATTTGTATCATTCCGCACTTGATAGCATATCTTCTCAAATAAAATGCAGCACTTTTGCCTATAATTGCATTACTTTATATATATATGTTCATTTACAACATGTTGCACCCGTGCATCTTGGTACGGCCAAATACACCAGGGGCTTATGTCCTCCGCTTTATGGTGTGATAAAGTCCGCACACTTTCACAAGTGCGGCACCCCGAACTTATAGCATTATATGAATCAGCTCCGAATCCTGCCTTGGGTCAATAGTTGGGTTTGCCCGGCTCCCATGTTCGGCACCTTACGTTCCGTTCTATCGGCTAAGGTAGCACTGGGAGAACCACTGCGATTGCGCCCCGGTTGAGCCGGGTTAACGCCTCGATGGAAAGCTAAAACTGGCCGCACGATAAGGGAGAGGCGAGTCGCTGTTCGAGAGGTCCTTCGGTCCTTAAAGACCTCGCCGCTTGACGAAGTTCGGATTATGTCCGATGAAGGCGTGGATAGCGCCCCAATTGGTCTTCGAATACTAGGGGCTTCGCCAAATTTAAAATTATAGAATTCTATGGCTAAGTGAGAGTGTTCAAGCACTATAAGTCCGGTTGCCTTGTTCGTTGTGTTGGCGCCTCCTAGATGGACCCAAAATGGGAACAAGAGTGCTCAAGTTTATCCGAACACCCCACTTTTCGTGGCATGGGGCTGAAGCCGATGACTTGCCATGTCTCGATTTAATAAGCGGCCGCACTGAAGGTAATATTTTAAATTAAACAAGCGTTGCTTAGCGCATATGAACAAAGTTTTCAGCGCGAGGATAACACATTGCGAATTCACTCAATAATTACATCCCAGGGGCACTCATCCGCAATCTTGCGGGCACCCTTCAGGACAGCCTTATAATAAATTTCGGGCATATGATGCTCCTTGCCCGCTGGTGGCGCGTCAATGATCAGCTTCTCCGCATCCAGCTTGCCCCAATGCACCTTTGCGTGGGCAAGGGCCCGACGAGCACCTTCAATACTGGCGGGCGCTTGATAACCTCCACCCGAGGCACGCATCCACCAGCCGTCGCACAAGGCGATGTAGCTCCAGGCATGGCCTCTCCAGCCCACACCGGACTATGAGGCCCTTCATGGCCTGCTCGGCCACCTTGTGAAGCTTCGACCAGCTGCTTCAACTGGTCGCTAAAACTGCCGGATGGCTGGTCTCGGCATCCCGAGACGAAGACCTTCTCCGTTGAGCTCCCTCCTCGGCTTGGTAGAATCGGCGGCATCGGACACCTTGAGGCAGATCTGCAAGCCTACAGAGCTCGAATCCGGGTAAGTAACACGTAATTTACATTCACATGCATGCTTTGCATGAAAAATGCCTTACCCGCGCTATCTTCTTCATCAATTCAACCTCCTGAAGGGACTTATGGGCCTCGGCCTTGGCGGTTTTAGCACTTTCGAGAGCGAGGCAAGCTCGGACTCTCGAGTCTTTGAGTCACGCTCCAAACTCTCATGCTTTTCCATGAGAGACTGGAGCTCTTGCTGAACCACCGCCACCGCGCCTCTTGCTTTTCTCGGTCTGCCCGTTCCGTGGCGCATTGCGTTCGACGCGGACACACGGCCTCCTTGAGGTTGCCACCTCGTTCGTGGCCCCCGCGGTACCCATGTTATCCTTGTTATTTTTTGTGCGCAACCTAAATCCTTTTCTGAAGGTACAAATTCAAAGTGGTGTTACTCACCTTCTTTGTCTTGGAGCTGCTTCTGGCGCGCCGAGCTCTTGCCGGACCGCTCGAGCTCTGCTTCAATGCACCGACCTCCATGATCGGTCTGGCGAGGTCAGCAGCGCAGCCTGCAACCCATATTGACATAATTTTTAGCAACCCTGCGTATATCTTTTTAAGATCCTCGGTCGGCTTTTCTTTCCGAACACGAACCGAGCATCGGGGGCTACCGTCTATGCGGTATTACATTGCATATTTTAACTTCTTACCTCAAAGCACGATAGAAGGCTATTGCGAGCCGGTCAGCCCGCCTTTGGCGAGCTGCACTTTGAATCACCGCACTCATAATAGTGCGGTGTTCTTCCTGATGGAAGCGCTCTGCAGTGCCTCCAACAAATTGCCCGGCGCCTCCGGTTGGACGGAAACCGTCGGCGTCACGGTCTTGCCATTCGTTCGAAGGGGCCGCCGGCCGGACTCCGGAACCACTGCGGGTTCTGTTGTGGAGTCCGGCGCAAAGTCCGGGAGGACGCCTTGTGGCGCCTCCGGAGCCTCCCCCTGATGGGTCCCTTCTGGGGATCCCACCTCGGCGTCTTCGGCGTCGCGAGGTGGGCGGTCGGGATGGAGTCTACATCCGGCGAAGCCAACGACCCTTCGATGAAGCGGGGAGATCATCACTGGCGGACTACAGGCGGTATGCGGCATTAGAATGACACTATGTGGCGCGAAAAAAAATTATAAATCATTCAGAATCCGGATACTTACGATCTCGCCGGAGGCTGGCCCTTGAAGGCCATTCTTCCTGCGCCAGCGTTGATGTTGGCGAGCTGTTCGAGGAATAGTCCTTCCCTCTTGGACCCTCCGGCCTCCCGATTGGGAAGCCTTCCTCTTCCTCTCTCCCTCCTCTGGGAGAGAGTACTCTTCCTCCTCCTCATTTTCGGGAGGAGTCAGCCCGAGTCGTCGGACACCTGAAAACATGCACTCTTTCGAGCACCGTGGCCTCCTTCTTGGCCTTCTTCTCCGGCACCACGTGCGGTGCGGAACCAGCAACCTTGCTGACGGCGTCTCTGGATTTTCGGCATAGGGCCGGACGGTGTCTGCTCCGCCTTCTTCATCCATCTGTCAAAGGAAAAGGGAAATTAAAACCGCATAGAGTCAAACTATGGAAAACAAGTGTCCGTAAAGGGGTAGAATCACTTACCTCGTCGGCTGGCGTGAGCTAAATCCACGATCTTGATCGGGGATGCGGGAACCGCGCGCCCTTGAACAGCACCTTCCAGCGCCTTCAGTGCGTTGTGTCGAAGAGCTTGTTCAGCGCTGGTGCTGTTCCGGATCGAACTCCCATAGATTGAATGCCGCTCTTGGCATGGGAGAATCCGGCGACGAGCATGACTTGGACCACGTTAACCAGCTGAGCTTCTTCACGGCTTCTTGATACGAGGCTTGGAGTCCCGTCGGCTCCTTCAAACTGCCCCAGCAAGCCCTTCTCTTTCCGGAGGTGAGCTGCGTGGGGATACCAGATCTAAACTTCGGGGCCGCCGCCCATTTAGGGTCCGCTGCTCGGTGATGTAGAACCACCCGATTGCCACCCTTTCGGATTCCACGAAGGCCCTTGAACCAAAGGGCGTTGGGCATCTTGCCCAACATAAGCGCCTCCGCACTCCGCTTGAATACCCTTCACTACCTTGACTTGACATTGAAGGTCTTGAGCCTGTCGAAGTGGGGCTGGATGCAGAGGAAGGCCTCGCACACGACGATAAACGCCGAGATGTTGAGGATGAAGTTGGCGCGAGATCATGGAAATCCAGGCCGTAGTAGAACATGAGCCCCGGACAAAGGGGTGAAGTGGAAAGCCCAGTCCATGGAGGAAGTGGGAAAGAAAGACAACCCTCTCATGGGGCACTGGGGGTGGGGATGAGCTGCCCTCGTTGGGCAGCCGGTGCTTGATGTCGCGGAAAGGTATCCGGCGCCCGCGCGGTTTAGCGATTGCTCCTCCTTAACGGTGGAGGCCAACCATTTACCTCCGCTCCGGACATGGTCGGAGAAGGTTGAGACGAGATCTTGCGAACTTGGTATTTGGAGCTCGAGTGCGGAGATGGATAAGCAAAGGAGGAAGAAGGCGTGGGTGAGAAGGTGAATCCTTATCCCTTATATGGGCGAGGCGAAGTCTTCGCGTCCCCCACCGGCTGGTAAAACTCGCTTATCTCCCAAGCGTCACCATCAATGGCGGTTGGGTTACCCACGCCCGTATTGATGAGAATCCGGATTAAGGGAAACACGATCTGCTTCAACAAGGCGTGCCAAGAAACCGCTTATTAAATCTTGTTGAGGTGGTAAAGTAAAAACAATTCGAGTAATGACTTGGTAGTGGTGTGGCGTCATGCCACGGAAAACGTCGGCAGATTGAACTTGTGTATATATTATTATTCTCTCTATGGTGGAATGTGGAATTTATTTTGCGAGCGGACACTATCTGGTGTTCCCAATCTTCTATCATTCGGAGGAGGAACCCGCTTGCAATGCCAAGCAATATACGCCGGACTTATCGTCATTGAAGCCTGGTTAGGGGCTCTTGAGGAGTCTGGATTAGGGGGTGTCCGGATAGCGGACTACCATCATCAGCGAACTATCATTTGCGGACTATCATCATCGACCGGACTCCAAGACTATGAAGATAGAAGATTGAAGACTTCACCCGTGTCCGGATGGGACTTTCCTTGGCGTGGAAGCCAAGCTTGGCGATCTGGATATGTAGATCTCCTACCATTGTAACCGACTCTATGTAACCCTTGCCCTCTCGGTGTCTATATAAACCGGATGGCTTTAGTCCGTAGGACAACAATCACAACAACCCTTACAATCATACCATAGGCTAGCTTCTAGGGTTTAGCCTCCTTGATCTCGTGGTAGATCCACTCTTTTAAACATCCACAATATCAATATCAATCAAGCAGGACATAGGGTTTTACCTCCATCAAGAGGGCCCGAACACAGGTAAACATCGTGTCCCTTGTCTCCTGTTACCATCCGCCTAGACGCACAGTTCGGGACCCCTACCGAGATCCGCGGTTTGACACCGACACTGGCATCTCTCATTTTAGCACATCTTCTTCCGTGACAGAGAAGACATCCACCGCCGTGCAGGTGGGCCGGACATCGTTAAGGTCCGGCGCCTAACTCTGGAGCTTTGGGTGTTGGAACTCGAGGCAAGGGGCGGATTCAATTGAGATTGAAAGGAAGGAGTGG
This sequence comes from Aegilops longissima, assembly GCA_021605205.1. Classification (NCBI taxonomy): domain Eukaryota; kingdom Viridiplantae; phylum Streptophyta; class Magnoliopsida; order Poales; family Poaceae; genus Aegilops; species Aegilops longissima. The sequence goes on along the minus strand of CM038676.1, from coordinate 450,757,030 downwards.
GCCTTGGTCTCGTTATAAAGAGGTTGAATACCAAGAGCCCACCCGTGACCGTTCGGGACTCGCCGATGGATGGAGGCGTGCCAGCGACACGATCCGGGTTACTACGCCCGTATTGATGAGAATCCCGGAATAAGGGGCACAATCTCCATTACGATAAGGCGTGCCAAGGAAACCGCCTTGCTAAGCGCTGAGGTGGAACAGTAAAATGATTCATATAAAGGCTGGCCGTGGTGTGACGTCACGCGCGGAATACGTCAGCAGATCCGTGCAAAAGTTATTCTCTCTCACGGTGGTATGTGGAACTTGTTTTGCGAGCGGACACTATCCGGTGTTCAAAATCTTCTATGAAGTATTCAGAGGAGGAACCCGCCTTGCAATGCGAAGACAATATCTGCGCCGGACTCGTCGTCATTGAAGCCTGGTTCGAGGGCTCTTGAGGAGTCTGGATTAGGGGTGTCCGGATAGCGAACTATCACCGTTGGCGGACTCGTGGACTATGAAGATACAAGATTGAAGACTTTGGCCCGTGTCCGGATGGGACTTTCCTTGGCGTGGAAGGCAAGCTTGGCGATACGGATATGTAGATCTCCTACCATTGTAACCGACTCTGTGTAACCCCAACCCTATCCGGTGTCTATATAAACCGGAGGGCTTTAGTCCGTAGGACGAACAACAATCATACCATAGGCTAGCTTCTAGGGTTTAGCCTCTCTGATCTCGTGGTAGATCTACTCTTGTACTACCCATATCATCAATATTAATCAAGCAGGAGTAGGGTTTTACCTCCATCGAGAGGGCCCGAACCTGGGTAAAAACATCATGTCCCTTGTCTCCTGTTACCATCCGCCTAGACGCACAGTTCGGGACCCCCTACCTGAGATCTGCCGGTTTTGACATCGACAGAGGGGTTCGCCACTTCCATTGGTGCCTCTCCGATGATGCGTGCATAGTTCTTTGTAGACCTTCGGGTCCGTAGTTAGTAGCTAGATGGCTTTCTCTCTCTCGCTGAATTCTCAATACAATGGTCTCTTGAAGATCCATATGATGTAACTCTTTTGCGATGTGTTTGTTGGGATCTGATGAACTTCGAGTTTATGATCAGTTATATCTTTTTTATATCCATGAAAGTTATTTGAGTTTCTTTGATCTCTTATAGCCTCGTATTTCTTCTTCGATATTTGGGTTTTGTTTGGCCAACTTGATCTATTTATCTTGCAATGGGAAGAGATACCCGGTAGTGGGTTCGATCTTACGGTGCTTGATCCCAGTGACAGAAAGGGAACCGACACGTACGTATTGTTGCTACTAAGGATAAAAGACGGGATCTATATCTACCGCCATATAGATAAACGGATCTTGTCTACATCATGTCATCGTTCTTATTGCATTACTCCGTTTTTCCATGAACTTAATACACTATATGCATGCCGGATAGCGGTTGATGTGTGGAGTAATAGTAGTAGATGCAGGCAGGATTCGGTCTACTAATCTTGGACGTGATGCCTATGTAATGACCATTGCCTGGATATCGTCATAATTAGTTGAAGTTCTATCAATTGCCCACCAGTAATTTGTTTACCCACCGTTTGCTATTTTTCTCGAGAGAAGCCACTAGTGAAACCTACGGCCTTGGGTCTTCTTTCTCATATATTTGCCTTGCGATCTACTTTTCCTTTGCATTTTTATTCAAATATATTAAACAAAAAATACAAAAATACCTTGCTGCATTTAATCTTTATCTATTTTATTTGGCGTTCGATCTATCAATCTACTACCATTTACCTCACGTCCGCCTGCCTATCTTGAGGCGCCGTACCCCGAAAGGGATTGACAACCCCTTTAACTCGTCGGATTGCGAGGTCTTGTTGTTTGTGTGTAGGTGTTGTTTATGTTTTGTTGCTTGGTTCTCCTACTGGTTCGATACCTTGGTTTCATAACTGAGGGAAATACCTACCATCCATGTGCTACATCATCCCTCCCTCTCCGGGGAAATACCAACGTAGTTGCAGCTACCATCAAGGAGAATTTCTGGCGCCGTTAATGGGGAGGATCTTCAACATAACCAGGTTCCTAATCACAAGTCTCATCTCCTTGCAATTTACATCATTCGCCATTTGCCTCTCGTTTTCCTCTCCCCCACTTCACAAAATTTTGCTGTTTAATTCGCCTCTCTTTTTCCGTTCGCCGTTCTCTTGCTTTCTAGTCTCAATGGCTAGCGTCCCTACTCCTCCTTTGTCAACAGATTTCGAAGTTCTTTACTTCAAGCAAAGACTAGGAGAAAATCTGAAAGATGCCTGGTATAGGCTTATGGAATCGTATCGTGTTTCCAATCTAAAGGGGGATGCTAAGATTTTGCTTCGTAATTTTTACATAGGATTAGCTTTGCATCATAGACAACTTCTTGATTTTAGCGCTAAAGGAAATTTTATTGAGCTTTATGCAAACGCTGCCTATGAAATTTTGGAAGGAATTTTGGGAATTCCTCCTCAAAAGAAGGGGTTTTCCTTAACTCCTGAGGGAGTTAAAATGTTGGATAAACTTGGTGATTTG